>JXXA01017000.1:0-14313 GCA_000956255.1 Anopheles punctulatus
TTATCAGAGAAGTTTAACCATTCGTACATCTGAAGTACATTTCGTACCATTCAGCACAGCTAAGCACACACACGAAAGCTTCATTGGTTAAAAAAAAAACTATTAACAATAAAATTGATTAAAAACAGACTTCCTCACTTTGGTACGGTACCTCGAACGCCAGTGTCACTCAACCCGGGCAATCAGATAGAAACGTGTGGCCGTTCACAACAGCTGCTCCGCTGCAGCACTGCATTTTATATCGCAATTTAAACATCGCACGGCACAACGTACGGCACACGGCGTACCATAATCATGTCAGCGTCTCTGAAATTTTATTTATTACTGTTTAATCTAGCGTCAAAACGGTTTCCATTCCCTTGTGGGCGCCACCTAACAAACAACAGTTTCATTCCGCTGTAACTTCGCTGGCGAAAAGATCGTTCCTCCGCCGGTGGGGCCACATGCCGCCAGCCAAGATGTTCTCCAGCCACACTACACGACGGAACGCTGGATTCATCTGAACAAGAGACATACATTCGCCATTCTACCTCTGCCTGAATGGAAGAGCTCGAGCCGGCGACGAGGTTTTTGTGTGGTTTTTGCAACTTTGTTCGCCGTTGTCTTCGCCGACTTTTGTCTGAGCGACTTCCCAGGCATGCGATAGTCACGGTTCGCATACGAGCGTAACGCTTTCTTCATCGGCGTTTGTTTGGTTGGCGCTTGTTTCAACTGATAAGCAAGATCAACGCGGGAAGAGTTGGTTACTGTCGCTGCTGCTACTGCTGCTACCGCAGGGCATTTGTGACGTTTTTGATACGGTTTTAATCCCACATACTGTTGTGCCTTCGCTTGCTGGAACGGTGTAGAATGTGGTGCGGTTAGTAAGGTTAGCTTCGAACATAGCGCTGCCAACCCAGCGGCCCCAAAACCGGTGTGCGATCGTGTCTTTCGAGGGGTCACGAGCTATCGCTTCCTGAGACGCGACCCAACACAATCACTAGGCGGAAAGAATTCGAAAAAGTATGCAGACTGCTATTAAATAGATTAGGCCCTGTGGCAAGTGATGGATTAGACCGTGCCTTTTCCTTTGTACGTTACAGCTACGTCGATACGTCGAGATTAGAGAAATGGTTTCAATTTCAGGCCGTTGATTTAATGCGAGATGTTACCTAGAAGTTTGGCGACTTACACGATAATGTTTTGAATAAAATAACCGTTTTAGTTGTAGTTATGAGCAATTATCAAAAATAGCTCCTCAAACAAAAAGTCTCTCAAAATAAAGAATTAATCTCAAGCTCAGCACAACATCATACATCCAGCTCTGCATATGAACAATGTTTGTCATGGGATTTTTAGTAAAAACGTTGGTTTGCTTTCCGGAATCGGTAACAGGCAATATTTAATATTTTCGGTTTTGTCAATGGCAAATAACAGAGTCAGAGGTTTAAAACTACAAAATTCGATCGACCGAAATCAACTCCCGTTGATACGAATATCAAATACATGTTTGAATGACGGAAGCGGTGATTTTTTTAAAATATATTTTTTTTTTTGAAAAAGTTGAAAGATTGAGTAACATTTTTGGATTTTTGGAACATAAATTATAACTCCAACGAACGTGCGAACGTGGGTAAAATCGACAGCTAGTCAGAGCTCATTTTCCATTGGATAAAACAAGAAATTCTCCTCCTACACTCAACCACAAGCTACTCGAATTGTAGCAGACATGTCAAAATTATGCTCGCTGTTCCTTCCCCCAGCTGCACCGTGCTTCTCATTGCCAAGACGGCAATTTAACAACATCCGACACACGTTTAGCATGTGTCGGTTTCAATAATCAACCAGCTGAGGGCCACGAGGAACGCCGACTTTGTCACCCCGACCGTTCCTATTAGCGTAAATGAATGATGAAATCCTTCACCGCACAGTTTGCGCGTGTTTGTGTGCGGGTTTCATTACTGGGCCCACCACTCGACGTACAAAATACACATGCATCAACGACCCTGGGAGATAATTGAATTTTCTCGTCCTAAGCAACTGGCGCGTCCTGATCAGGCGCGGTACGGAGCCACGCATCCGTGCTCATAAATCGAACGAAACAGGAAATGACGGACGACCTGTTGCAAATTAAAATCTTCTGCTCGCATCTCTTCCCACTGATGCGCACGTTCATAGCCAAACCACCCAACCCGGCATCCCGCTGACAACCAATTACGCTCTCCAACTAGGTGAAATTAATTAAAAAAATAAAATTAACGTCTGCTCTGTCGGGCATGGGACGGTAAGTCGCGTTTGGCTCGGAAAAGCATGTGCCGTTTAGATATTTTTTGTTTCCATTTTTCGCATCCCGCTTCAAACCGGAAGCGGACGAACCTACACGTCTCCGGTTCGACGTCATTTTGCTGGCGGTGCTAGTATTAGTTCAGCTGCACCACCAACCACCATCACCAAACAAAGACACGAGACAGAGAACGCAACGAAATTGCATTGCACCGGGCGCCATTAGTTGCATTAACGTAATCACGTCACTCTGCAGGTAAGTGTGTGACGAGCAGCGGCGACTCACGAATAGCAATGTTTTTATCCCATCCGACGGGTTGTGCAGGCAAGCAATGTTTTTGCAACGCTAAATTTATGCGAGGTTTGCTGGATAAAGTATTTATAAAAGCATACAAAAACAGTGACAATATGTTGATTAAACTAAATGTTGTGCTTTCAAAATACTATCAAAAAGATAAGAAACTGTTAGATAAGAGTTTATGTAGTTGAAATTCTATATTTGTTACATTAATCATACCTTCCCAAGAGAAAGCCTAGAATATACTGTAAATTAACGGAATGGATCGTTTCACCAACGCATATTTCTTTCATATTTCTAGTACCTTCAATAAGGCCTTTAAAACATAAAATATGTGATATGTTCTCTATAAAACCATCATGCTGAAATGTGCAAATAAGGTTCGTGGATTTACAAGCATAATATTAAATAATATTAATGAATGCATTAGTGTTAATTCTGTTAGCAAAGTAGTGTAACACAACGTGTAAAAGAAGTTCGATTTCGAATCTTCAGGAAGCATTCGACGCGTGATCCTTGCAGTAGTGATTCATCCGTAAAACAATGAACCAGATAATTTGACCTCCCGCTACGAACGAAGTGCAGAACTTTGTAGAAAAATGAATATTTACAACCGAAGAAACAACCGGCCATATCCGACAGCGACGAACCAGCACGAAGGACGAAGGATACCATCGCACACACACACACACACACAAACACAACCGGAGACGACAGCGTTGGTAGAAGCAGAAGTAAACGACCACAATTAGACTTCACCCACCCCGCCATGGGATATATTTTCATTGTTGTTTGGTATGGTTTAGGGTTGTGATTTTTTTTTACTCGCATCGTCATCACCCCTACCGCACACATCGTGGTATGCTACGGAGAGGGTGTCGGTTTTTATTTGACAGTGACAACAACGCTCACGTTCACGATGGGCGCAAATGTAAAAAAAAAATGCCACACTTGGCGTCTTGGGAATAAAGACATTTAAAATTCTGTCCGAGCCCGACGGGCAGCGAGCAGATCTGTACGGCAATAGCAACAGCCACCAACAAGCTCACCGGGAACCGAGAAGGCGACTAGGGGAGGAACGTTTTTATGTTTTGTTTTGCGCCGTATCGAAGGGGAAAGGTCGAAATTCCCGTTTTATTACTGCAGAGCCTTTTAACAAACACCACCACAGACACACGCGCAAACACACTCGCACTCACACGCGCACACACATACATACAGATACACAAACACATGCTCCTTTCACACATCCTACACGAGCGCCCTCTCTTGATTAACCTCGTTGAGTCGGAAAAATCAAACGGGAAGTCAAAAGGACACGCGGAAACAAAAGAACGCGGAGCGGAAGTGGTGGACGACGTTTCGTCTTCCTATTTCGCTCGAGGTCGCACGGTTTTTGGGCAAGGATGCGTCGTAATACCTGCTCACTGTTGGACGACATGTTGGAAAGGGGCGATTCGTCGTTTCCGTTCTTTCCGAACTTTCCACTGACTGCAGCTTGCACTAGCACCGCCACTACTTCTGCACTACACGCCACTATCCGACCCACGCGCTTTGCATCACGCACGGTGGGTGGTAAAATTTGTGGATGATGGTTTTCCCCTTTCGCGATGCCTCCGTTCTCACATTCACCACCGATGTGTCGGCACGATGGCCGACGGAAAGGTGCAATTTTCTTCACCGTCACCACCCGTCACAATGTTTTGCGCAACTACGGAACACTACCGTGTAGCTAATGCCGTGTGAGAAAGAACTTTTTTTTGGGCACAGAAACAGGGAACGAATTTTCGTTCGCTTTCTCTTTACGCGCTTTCCATTCTTCGATCACATTCGATTCGCCACCAAACTCGTGAATGATTATTTCGTTCCTTTTGCCGTTCGCCCCGGTAGGAATCACTTTTTCGCCACGAAAATTGCACTTTTCTGAACGCGTCCGCGATGGAGACGCAGCGTACTAGCAACGCCGACGACCGTATTGAACGAATGACAACGACGACGACGTCTTTGGAAAAACATACTGCTGCTGCCCTTTTCGACGATGAAAAGGACCTTTTCCGTCACCCTCGCTGTTAGGTGATAACCGAGAGATAGAGAGAAAGAGAAGGGACGTAGCGAGAGAATTCTCCCGACTTGTGGCACGAAGGTTTAGTAGCCGTCCAGTTTGAGTGACAGTATGTCATTTGATTACTTTTAGCAAAATAAAGATTTCACAAACTGGAAAATAATCCATCCAGTTCTTGAAACGAACATTTTTTTATTGTTCTGGACAGTAAATAGAAAACCTTAACAAAAGTAACAAATAAAACAAACAAAACAGTAACAAATAAAATATATACGCATTGCACTTGTACAGCCAATACAAACAATCGTTACTAGAAAAATAAAAAAGACTACTAAGTAACTTAAGATCCGTATAGCTAATCGCAACTGGTTTTCAATAAACTGTGTTTTAAAAAAGGAAATGATTTAATTTTCCGTTCGCGTACGAGATTACATTCGATTCCACTGTGAACGATAATGCCCACTTCACTGACGAAATATTACCTCTCCCTCGTGAAATGTTTCAAACCGGTTGCTACCGGATGAGTAAATATTTCGTTTGAAATGTACAGTGATGCATATTCTCACTGGTACACGAGAATTCTAAATACGATTGTACTATTTCTCACAAAATTTCTGATTATTTCTTTACGTAGATGTACATGACATATTTGTATATGCAAATTATTTAAATACTGAGTTTTTTTTTTAAATTGTAAATATTTTTTTTCCTTCCTCTTTTTTCTTGACCAACTACAAAATATATAATTTAAGGCAAAGAAAAAATGTCATAAAAATAGTACAAGAGCTCATTCGACCAATGCAAAGGTATCATCTAATTACTCTTCATGGTTAAGATAGATAAGCGTTTAGATTTTTGCAAACCATATCATGCCGTGCGATACCACTTCATTCTGATATCGTTATTAACCTCAACTGAGCCATGACACGATATGTGGTTTGAGTTTGTCGTTTTCTGCTAGTATATAAACACAACGCCTGGTACAGCGTACACAATTTTGGTCGAAGTCAAGTCCAGTGCTATCGAAGACGCTTTTCGTGATGGAAAAGGTGCTTACACTCTTGGCGGTGGCATTTTGCAACACTGTCACCTTGCATAGTGCTGCTGCGTCCGTGTTCCCACACAATTCTACCAACGGATTCGCAACCGAGTTGATCATATCGAAACTCGATGTGCTAGAGTACCAATCGTTCGAAAACAATCTGCAAACGGAGCAGAAGATAACCATTCTTAACTCCAGGGTGGATAAGCTTGTCAGATCCATGGAAACCCTTTCCTGGCTCGTACAGCAAGCGAGTGAAACGGTGACCCTACTCGGAGCGAACGCTAAACACGCGGGACAAAACCTCACCGAAGTGAAACGCGATCTCACAAACCTGTTAGCGCAGCAGAAGCTCGTGCTAACGAGTCACCAGTTTGGGGAGTATCTACTGCAGCGAGGATGTAATACCTCAAACCGCACGCTCCTAGTTGACGCTCAACGCAATTCGTACACGTCCTGCAACAAGAGCCCATTCCCAGAGTACGGTGTGTACCGCATTCAGCTCGAGAAGTCCTTCAAGCAACCGTTTACCGTGCTGTGCGATCAGCAGTACGAATCGGGCGGCTGGACCGTGATTCAGCACCGTTTCGATGGTTCGATCAATTTCTATCGCAACTGGATCGAGTACCGGAATGGCTTCGGCAATCTGGAGGGAGAGTTCTGGTTGGGATTAGATCGCATCCATCAGCTGACCACTTCGGCTCCGCATGAGTTAATGGTCCTGCTGGAGGACTTCGACGGCAATAGGACGTTTGCCAGGTACGGTCAGTTTGAGATTGCTGGTGAAGCCCAGAAATACGCTGTCACAAAAATTGAAGGATACAGCGGCACGGCTGGAGATTCGATGCATAACACAAGGGGAATGAAATTTTCTACACTCGATGCCGATAACGACAACGGCACTCAGCACTGCGCAGTGGCGTTTACCGGCGCCTGGTGGTATAACGACTGCTATAGCAGGTATGTTAATATTTTGAATTCACTATTTAAAACCGTAATTCACACATTTGTTTAATTTTGCAGCAATCTGAATGGGAAATATTTGCGTGGAGTTACCAAAGAGTTTGCCACCGGCATGGTTTGGTATACGTTCCGTCAATACTACTACTCATTGAAATCGTCCAAAATGATGATTCGACCAACAGATGCTTAGCCTTTTGACTTCCCGAGAAGCGCCGTAATTTATTTACACAAATTTTTGACTAAAAAGATGTATGTGTCTCTGTACGTGTTTTTGATTTACGAACATTAAAGCGAAAATAAAATGTGACAAAATTGGGAATAAATTCAAAAATATAGTAATGTTCTAGACATTCCGTTGATTTAGCAACGGATTAATGGATTTTTTGTCAATTTTAATTTATTAGTTTTTAATACATGTGTTGAACGCAAGTTTTCCACCTGTGATGAACTCAAGCAAGCGTATGCTGGATTGTATGCAACATATTGTTCGGAATGTACAGGGTTTGTGGTGTACTTAACAAATGTTTTACTTATTTTCTCTAACAAAGGAAACGTGAACATTTTTTTTGAGCGACTAGGCCCCTAACAAGCGTTCAATTATACTAACTAAATAGACATCCGAGTTCAAATGACAAAAATCGGCATCGCTCTTCGTAGCGGCGAGCCCTGCCACACAAGCGTCCCCTCTCCGAACATCGGTGCGTAGTTTATTTTCGTTTTGGGTAGCGCATAACACGACGAGGGACCGTGTTTTGCGTGTTCATTCTACCGTTTTCGAACATAGTTGTCAGTGTGAAACCCGTCTACCGTCTACACACACCGCGCAAACAACAAACCGTGCGCACGATCAGCGTCCGGCCGCCAGCCAGTTTCGGTGTGTGTCGAGGCGACAGTCGAGAGAGCAATTTATAGCGTGTAAAAATGGCCCTCAGCATCAACGATGGAGCACGCACGCCGACCGTAAGTAACCCGCTGAACGCTGAACCCGTCTTCCCAAGGGAAAACCCCAAAAAAGAAGGGCCCATTTTGAAATTACTTTTCACGTTCGCCTAGATCGAGCAGGGAGCACCGGGGCTGCCACTGCCGGAGGTGATACCGAACGTGAATGTGTACCAGCAGAAGAAAACGCTCGCCCAGGGCATGATGGATCTGGCGCTACTTTCCGCCAACGCCAATCAGCTCCGGTACGTGCTGGAAACGTACGAACGCCATCCGTACTACATCTTCAGCCTGATCTTCATCTCCGTAAGCCTGCTGGTGCAGGTTGCGGTCGGTGTCGGGCTGATCATGAACAGTCGCTACGACGTGAACGATCGAAAGGAGATATGCAAGGCAAACAAGATCAACGACCTCATCACGATCGGCATCTTTGTGATTACGCTCGTCAATGTGTTGATCTCCGCGTTTGGGGTGGCTCCGCGTGGACCGTAATGAAGCCCAAAAAACGAAACACGACGCGTGCCATTCGAAACAAGTTCCAACAAAAAGATGCCCGTGAAAGTGTAAGAGTGCAGCAGCGGTGCAAGTGCATGGCCAGTGCAAAGGACACACTAAACACAGAGAGTGCTTGTGTGTCTCTCCCGCTCTCTGCGTTCAACGAAGCGAAGAGAGTGAAAACGTGTAGTAGCCGGTAAAGTTTATGCAAAACAAAACAAAGCAAAAAAATACAAGTTTAATTTAAAATGCACCTGACATCGGAGCATTAGTCAACCCTACCCACAAACGCTCCCTTGTTTCATGCGTATTTTTTCCAAGAATGCTACCCTTCCTGAATGAAATGGAATACGATCTCGCAGGGACACAATCGAAACCTTCCTTCGCCATTTTGAACAAATTTTCAGCTAATTTTATATAATTTATTTCACAGCTCTTCCCTCCCGCTTTCATGCTATTATGTAAACCATGTTCAGTTTCTTAGCAAGGGGACTGGTTGGTCGTGTGGCCAACACTTTTGCTGTTCTTTGTAACCCCCAAACGTAGCCAGATAAGCAGTGGTGTGCCAAAAAGCCGCACCGAGAGATAAACCAGTGCCGCCGGATCATATATCTCATTATGCGAATAGTTGTCGCTTATCTAAATTAAAGCACAGACTCTGGAACACTCGAAGTGAGCATGTTTTTTTTAAGGCTGTAATCTTATGAAAACAGAATAAAATTTGCGCAAAACCCACAATTCGCGAACGCAACCGTTGCTTCATTCGCTTCATTAATTAAATTATGAAAGAAATCGCCATCACGCTAAGAACTTTCCAATCGCGACCCGGTCCACCATAACACCCAAGTGTTAACATGCGGCGGCCAAAAGGGATGCCGGGCTTACCTTTTCTGTTCCAGCGTCATGTTGGCTATTCTAATTAACAGAAACAAAAACGCTCCATTGTTTACCGCCCGAATGAGGTACGTGGTGAGCAGCGACATTAGAATGCTGAATACGAGACCAACTTTTCGATCACCGCCTATTATGCCGCCTGGAATTTAGCAACGGAAGCACAAAACCACATGACGCTCGTACGGATTCCCTAGCGACGAACAGAACAACGAAGCAGAAGAAACCGGCACGCACGTGAGGGTGTCGCGAAAAGTGACATTACCATGGAAAGCTATACTTGGGCGATCAGTTTTCAAGATTTTCATCATTTCATCTTTTTGGCTTTCGGCTTTTGGCATGTTAAACACCACGTTTTGTTCAGCTTAAATGTAAAACAAGTGACGATTCCGACTAAAAAACCTTGTTCAAAATTAATACAAAATGTATGAACTCAACCATGAACTTGAGCGTTTTTACCATTCAGTGTTATAAAAACGTTCTTCTGTAAGCTCATGCTCAGAAGCCATTCCAAACAGCAAAACATCACTTCTCACCAAACCCTCATAACAAACGCTCTAGCTCACGCACACACGCAGCTATTCATGTGCCGACGGTCACGCATACCTACGCAAGGATACGATTGGCTCGGGTTTTCCACAGAAACAAAACTCACCCCGTTTCGCAACGTGCCGGCGTAGTATGTTTCGGGCCGCGTTGGGGTGAAGTTTGTGTTGGATTCGTTCGTCGCTTCCTCGCTCCCATACTGTCCGGTACGAGCCGCCGGAGGGTATCATTGTTGGCGGTTGATTCGTTGTGATCAGCCAAGCGTCACGCTACCATCGCTGCCACCGTTTAAAGTGTAATTATTCGCCAGTGCGCTCGGTCGCTCTTAACCCTCCCGGGTGACCCTTTCTCAAGTGGAATAATTATAAACTGCTAGTTTTACTTTTCCTTCGAACTGGAGCTGGTGCACCGTGGAGTGAAAACGGTTCTTGTGTGACTACGTGTGACTGCGTGTGTGTGTGTGTTTATAAAAACCACTTGATCAACGTCATGGCTTCCCCGGTGGAGAAAGATTCGACGGCTGTCGAAATAAACATCGAAGACGGCTCCACTGATACGCCGGATGGTGGCCGAACCGCTCCGAGACAAACGCTGTCCACTGTAAGTGCCGCCAACGGACGTAGAAACAGCAACAACGCGAACAATCGCAGCCGCTCGAACAGTGTAAGTGTATTTCAATCGCCACGAGATCGCGATCACGAGCTCCAGCCGCAAATCACGGTCAACGGCACGGGAGTCTGTCGGATGACGCATGCGAATGATTTGGTAATACGGAAGCTGCTGCTCAAAGGGAAGACGTATGTGTGTGTGTGTGTGGGGAAATTCCGGCCTCGACGGACTCCGATAAATTCCCCGTTTGGCGTTGGCCGATGAACACAACCCAAGCGCGTTCACTCGTTCCTCATGCTGAGACCTTCGGCTTGTGATGGTTGTGATAAACAACGGCAAGCTTCTTTTTGCCTCGACATCGGCAACCGGTTTGATGACATTATGGATTCCGCGCCGGGCCCATGACACCATTCGTTCCCATCCACGTTAACACCCGCGAAAGGGCAAGCAGTGAAGAATGCTACTATTGCTCGTGCCGTCATTGGTTTGATATGCGCGTTTGTTTATGAAATAACTAACAACGAATACACGATTCTATCCGCATTGTTTTGGGGGAATCTTACGCGTTCACTTTCAACCTCGCACCCTCACACAATTGGTTGGAAATCTCTTCCTGATGCATCCTGACGCAAAGTTATAAATTATTTCCGGTCAATTCATGCAGTGAACATTCCTTGATTCTGTGGCCTGGTGATTAATTTCACTTTGCTCTCTACCTTTCTCAATGCCTTATGTACGCGTTTCAGAACCGCATAGAAATGTTGTTCGGGAATACACAGCATCGCTAGTGAGCGTTTGTTGATTTTCCAGCAATTAAGCGATAAGCGTAACGTAAATAATACCAATTCACAAATTTGATAAGCCAGCAGCAGCAAAGTTTTTTTTTTTTGTTTGAGGGATTTCATATGTCACGAGTGTCAAACGTTGGAAATTTTTAATTTTGTTCAGTTTTTCATTTCAATTTTAAGCTGATTGTACAAGAAATGTTTCAATTTTGGAAAAGATCTAGAACAAAAATAAATCAAAACCTCTTTAAAACCTCCACAAAGCATTATTCATGATGTGTTTTTAACCAACGTTAATGTGTTGCTCGCGAATCATTAGTTCGACACCTTTGTTACCCTTGATATCTGCAAGTGTGGAGAAACCGACGGTACGTGACATAATTCCGCCAAACCATACGCCTCTTGCGGCTTCCGTGATCGGATGCAGTCTGTTTGTTGTATGTTTTCCCTGAACAGACGTGTTTGAATGTTTTTGTTTTTTTTTACTGAATACTGAAACCCTTTATCACTGCCCACGCGCACAGCTCGCAGGCGGATTACGTTTGCAGATTGAGAAAGAGAAAAGATGTAAAACTTTCTCCTTGCAATTTCGGGCAATTTGGGCGTACGCGATCGTTCGTTGATCTTCGCGTCTGTGTGAAGCAGGTCGACGAACCGATGCTTACGATGCAGATAATCATCCTCTACTCAGGTGAAGGTAGAAATGATGAATGCATTTGTATTTATTGTTTCTCTTTTATACCCCTCTCTCTCTCCCACTCAATCAATAGCGATCCCCAGCTGGTAGGGCTAAGCGAGACACGGAGAAGGCGCGTACGGATGCGGTTCCGCTGTTGCCACTTCCGAAAGAATCGAACCTACCCCGCCAGGAGCCTCCGATTGCCGGACCCGAGCTGGATGATGAAGATTCGCTCGACAACGCCGTCGATTTGGACGATCCGAAGCGTAATCATGGCATCGACAGTGGATTTCTAGATCCAACCGATGATGGTTCGACAGTGACCGTTGGCACAACGGTGGGACGTCGCGGTGGACGACGAAATCAGACGCCTGCCTTGCCGTCATATCCACCGGGTTTCGCACCCGGATTCAATCAGGACGGCACCCGTTTCGTGAGTAAAGAATAGTTAAACGATAATGTTGATCCCAGTTCCAGACATTGCTCACATTCTTCCACCGGTACAGGTACAAACCACCGACAGCGGACAGGTCATTCCCGACGTGAACGTGTACCAGCAGAAGAAGAATCTCGCCCAGGGCATGATGGATCTGGCGCTTCTTTCCGCCAACGCCAATCAGCTGCGCTACGTGCTGGAATCGTACAAACGTCATCCGTACTTCTACGTGAATCTCATCTTCATCTCCACCAGCATCATTGCGCAGGTGGTGGTCGGGATCGGATTAATTTGGAAGAGTCGCTACAACATCAAGAACGAGAGCGACTTCTGCAAGGCGGATCGCATCAACAATCTCATCACGATCGGCATCTTCATCATCACGCTCGTGAACGTGCTCATATCGGCGTTCGGTGTGGCAGAACCGCCGGCCGTGGTGTGACCCTCGGTTTTATTGTACCCACAAACGGCTTATAATAACTTTAAACGTAGAGTAGAATGTGAATAGTGTAAGCATCGCTTAACTTCATAGCTGCCCCTAGGAACTTCAGCATTATCGTAGTGCCTTATGAACTGGAGTACATGCAATGTGTTTAAAAAACACTCCACTGTGTAGTCGATTCGTATTCCTGTAACCCTGTTATGAAAACAAGTTTCATTCTTCGAGTATTGTTTGACATTATCTATTCGTGTGATTTGAAGAGTCAATTTACATAAATAAAATATTTCAAACTTAACATTAAAACCGTAAATGAATTTGATTGCTGCATGCGTCATAATTTTTACCAAGGTAATTATTTTGATTGGGGAACATTGTGAAGCGATCGGTAGCTTGTTTGCATACAAGTTTGCTCCACACGATTGCATGCAGCTTCATGCACGCAAGCGCCCTTTCGCACTCAGCAGAGGTGGCGAACTCACAACACATCGATGCAGATTGAGGAAAACATGTTCATCCTGCGTTATTACTTTTCTTTCCTCCCATACCTATCTTTCTTCCTTCAAATGGCTGTAATGAAATGATACGAATCTAAATTGCGAGAAAATCACACACATACTAAAAAATAAATGAAAACTTTAAATTACTGTCACGTTTGAAGTATTTATTTTCTTCCGTATTCAGGACGGAACTAAATAATTCCTTTTTTTAATAGTGATTTCTTATTAAAAAAAGGAATTATTCATCCGTTTCGCTTTAACCACACTTGTTTGAATACTGAAATAACAAAAATCTCACTTTTGCGAATGCAAACCCCTAACCCCTGCGTCTACGTGTTTGGAGGTCAGTAAGTCTGGGTCAATCACTCATTCTCGAGTTAAAATAAGAAAACATCGACTTAACCCCTGTGTTGATGAAAAGAACAACAAGATTGCACCAGCACCCGGTTCTTCTCACAACTCTTCCTGCAAATGAGAAGCAAACCGGAGCACGGTGAACGATGCTGCTGCTATGCTTTCTCTTGGGTGAGCCATAAAAACAGAGAGAGCGCTGAGCGTAGCGGATCTTTGAAATCAGTGCGAGATAACCAGCCATGTATGATCCCGTCCGGCTCGAAACACTGGGATAGCGCTGAGTTGGATCTGGCCTGTTGGACCGATCCGCACGCGGTTTTCCCAGCTCGCGGCATCCTGGCTCGGCAGCGCGCACCAGTTTCGGTCGCAAATCAACGGATCGTGTGTGACTGTGCGTGTGTGCGTGCGTCCGTGTGTATGCATGGTTGGTAGGGAAACCGGTAAAAAGAGGTCGAACACGGAATGGATCCAATCTCGTCGCGCGGTTTGTTCAAGTGTGCTTCATGAGGGAAGGAAAATTCGCAGTAAATCCAAGTAAACCTTCATATTGTATGTTTGCACTTGAGTGAAAAAAACGCATGATTTTGTGACACAAGAGTGATGATCGGTGAAAGTGAAATGCTCCACAGTGATAAGAATATATGATGTGAATCTGGAGTATTCTGAATTTTATTTTTTTTCGAAAAAGAGATTATTATACACTAATTGTGAGAAACGTGCAAATTGATTGATTCTCGTTAATACTACACAAAGCATGATAGTACGTTCTATCTTATACTAAGATTCGAACGAATTACTTTCAAAATAAAAAACTACCAGAAGATTTAATTATCCATTATTGAGCTGCAGCAATTCTACAAAAGACATCGTCCATCACAAGGCAAACAAAAAAGACAAACAAACATGTATAAAGTCGACGAAAGTTATCCTATAAAAGGTAAGTTTCTGAGTAATATAACAATGGTAACATAACCTAAGTTCAGTTGAAGACGCCAACAATCGTGAAACGAAGA
>JXXA01017004.1:0-14274 GCA_000956255.1 Anopheles punctulatus
TAAAGCGAGAGCATTTACCAGGACGGTATTGCAGGCATGCACGTACTTGGATGTTTTGCATCCTCAACAATGCGCTCCATTATGCACGCCGCGTCACTAAATGTGGCGCGAGATCCCGCCGGGGCGGCAATGTTTGAAGATTTGATTTCACAGTTGGTGTTGGCGTGTTTGCTTTAGCGTTGGCTGCGTTACGAATGGCGCAACGTTGGTATGCCCTTTTGGTGGTTGCCTTTCATATAGGCAAAGTTGATCTTATGCAGTCCTGGCTGGCGACGTTTCACCGCCGATGGGTGGGTGGGGTACGTGTGGTTTCTTTTTTTTTCTCGAAAAACGGCACGTGCATAAGGTCCAACAGTGGATGAAAAGTATACCGTCGCAGCATCGTACCGGGCACCTGCTGCGTGCGACGAATGGAGGAATTTGGTTAGATCAATATTTGGCCGCGATAATGAAACGGCGGCACATTGAGGCGTCGTTACGCGTCCGCACTGGCGACACAAATGGACAAATTTTTGGTCTCTCGTGCTGGACTTTGCTGCAGTTATGCAAGCGTACGCACTCCGTATAACTACCAAAACAATGCCAAACAAACGGGCAGAGTTCAGTTTTTGCCATTGTGCCATCCAAATAAAGTTTCCATAATGTTTGCTCTCTTCGTCAGCAAAGCTCACAGCCCAACGATCAAGTGACTACAAAGGCTTAAGTATGAAATCAGTATGAACGACAGCATTTCATTTCACTGATGATATTGCTTGTGTTTAAAACATTTCTTACATATAAGGCAGCATATATAATTTTCACGACTTCTGTGTTGTGGGAAATAGGAAATTTACGAGTTCAGTTTTCTAGAGCATAATAATTAAGTAACGTATTCTCCAATACAATTGATATATTTCAGTTTAAACTAGCTACGTAGAAAAGTACAGAAATAGTACTACAAAATAAAACCTTACAGCGGCTTCTTAAACTCCACTCTATTATTGAATGCGAAGTGCATAGTAACCCGTGTAATAAACAGTCTTAACTACAAAAATTCACTTATGCTGTTAGAAATCATTTACCGGTGACATCAGACGGTGACGCATATAATTTGTTACATTTTTGGCCTTTTCCCAGCTTCCATGACATTGGAAATGTTTAGAAAATAGAGCTTTTAAGTATTTATGGATCATTTCCTGTCCTTGAACATCGTTTTAATTCACATACAATTGAAATTTGTTCCTTTGAACTTAAAAATAAAAACGATAATGAGGTTAGGAATCTGAATCTTAAATAAATCTCAAAAACTTACATTAAAGTGCTTGGTAGCACAAATTCTCTGCTTATTTTTTTTATACGTAGCAAGTATCATAGACACAAACCTAAATATCGTTTCCAAAGGGATCTTTCGGTTTCTATCTTCCCAAAGGTGCCCGATTTCCAAATCATCTTCGAAAATGTAGATTCGGCAATCTTCGTGCCATTCTGGACGTAGAAAAGGTAACAATAATGAAGCATATTGAGCTTAACATTTTTAAATTTGTAGCATTGTCGCAAAGAATAAGAAATCCTAACCATGGTTCAAGTAAAACTAGCTATGATAAAAAAAAATCATGCATCTAAAACAAGAAATTTTTATAAAATCTGGCAAAGAAATCATAGTAATTGGATTGTATATATTCATGTGCGTTAACGGAAATTGTGTTTAATGTTTTGTATCTCTTATTACAATGCATAGAAATTGAGAAACATTTTTTTTCTCGTTCAATAACATCTGTTAAAATGCATGCAACTCTGATTTCTTCATATTATTTTGCTCACGTAATTTGTCCCATTGTATTCAATTAGCCTGTAGTGCCTTTTTTCGTTTGACATTTGTTTTGACCGCTGTCAGTTGGTGTTTTGTTTTAGTTGTTTTTTGTGTTTATCTAAGAACAACAGAAAAGCATCGTCTGGTAAAAAGCAGTCTTAACATTGATGGTACGTTCGTGAATCCTGTTCGGTTTTAGTAGATATAACAAATGGCTACGAAAGAGCAGTTGGAGCTCTCCGGTCTCATAAAATCGGTTCACCAACGGCTCCGAGAGTCCGCGAAGCAAAATGACCCGGAAGTGGTATGGAAGGAGCATGTTCGTGACCAAAATTTATTAAAAAACTACGCCGAAGCTATGCATAAACTGGCCACCTGCTACTGGGACCGGACGATGGAAGTAAGCTGCAAGCGATCAAACAGCCGCATTGAATGGGTTATGGCATCCTGTCGGAGTTATTTTCATGGCGCGACACCGTTGCTGTATCTGTTCCGCGACAAGGATGATAAAGTATTGCAGGCTATCGATACAAACTACCAATACGATCACCAACCGTATCCAATCGACCGAATCAAGCTGCTGGATGTTGGCAGCTGTTATAATCCTTTTGCAAGCTTGCCTGATTTCGACGTAACGGCCATAGATATAGCACCAGCATGTGCAACCGTGTGGCACTGTGATTTTCTTGAGGTGGAATTAAAATCCCTGCCTAAGCCCCTGATATCGGAAGAACAGAATGCGGTAGTGGCATTTCCAATCGCTTATTATGATGCAATCGTATTTAGTTTACTGCTGGAGTATCTTCCCTCGTCCGATCAACGAATGCGATGCTGCCAGAAGGCGTACGATCTGCTCAAACCGGAAGGAATTCTGCTAATTATAACTCCCGACAGCCGGCATCAAGGAGCAAATGCGAAGCTGATGAAAAACTGGCGGTACACACTGGGATTGATTGGTTTCACTAGGATCAAAATCGAAAAGCTCGAGCACGTAACATGCATGGTGTTTCGTAAGTCCGTGCATCCGATCGTGGGCAAAAGGTGGTGCGAAATTCATCAGGAAGCTTACATGCAGCCTGTCTTGAATATCCCTCAAGATTTTAATGAAACGAAAGACGAAGAGTGCAATAGCTGCAATATAGAGCTATCAAGGACGGAAGAGGATGATGTAGAAATTAGGGATGCGTTTGCCGGATTACCTGGGTTTGTTGATAGTTAACAAAATAAAAATATCTAAAATTATACGCAAAGTACTGTTGTACTCTATTCGTTTATCGATTGTTTCTTCAATAGCTATAACCGAGATTTTACTAACCATTAAAAATAGAGCATTGGTGTTTATCAAGAACACATTGTTCTTATAACACTAACTAGGAACAATTAATTACTTCGAAACCTGTCCCGTGACCTCGTTTAGAACTGCTAACGCTCCGGGTAAGTTGTACGTACACAAATTGTAGGCTCATTACTGTCTTTTGCCATAATTTTTAATTTCAAATTCCCATCTTTATTTTCAAATTTCTATTTTTCTGCCGATAACACGACGTTGATCAACAATTGGAGCATAGAGTATATATACTTCGTTTATAGGTGCTGATTGTATTCTTCCAAGCTTCAGACATTTGTTATTGTTTTGATTTTGTTGCCGCCGGTTTTCCCGTTGTCGCGAATGTTTGTGGAAAGCATTAAACCATCTGAAAATGATTCACGATATTCTGTTCACATTATTCTCCTCCAATGCAGAACTACCGATAGAAAACTTTACCGTAAGTAGCAAAAAGTGATGTGCATACTTTATTGCGTGATATTTATGAACCCTGCACCTACTAGATTCCGGAAGTAGCATCCACATTCCTGCATCCCGGTGAAATTCACATTTTGGAGGAGCTCATTCGCATAGCGAACCAGTACAAGGAGATCAAAAAGTTTGTTCAACAGTATGGCACTCTGACGGCAGGTTTGCTGAAACCGAAGCAGCAGAAACCGTCCGAAGAACCACTTCCACAGGGCCTCTATCTGCAGGCGTTTGTCGATGGGTTAGAGCTGGTGGTGAAGCCGTACCGCGATCTGGTGGTGGAACTGGAGGCAAAGTATCTGGTGCGTCCGAACCTTTCGCTGATGTTCATTTTCCATCAGGTGAGCCAGTACCGGTCGTTGTTCGGGTTTCTGCTACAGCTGATCAGTGGCGTCGTGACACAAAGGATACACGGTTGTGCTCTGCTACCGTATTTGCAACAGCACTGTCTGCATGGTAACGAGGCGAATTACAAAGCGGTTAAAACCATCCAAAAGTCGGTGTACGTCATCTTTCTAAAGCAACTGTACGGATGGTTAATGCATGGGAAGTTCGTCGACCATTACGGGGAGTTTTTCATCCAGCAGGTGGAGAGCACCAACGTGAAAGCTTCGATTACGGCCAGCGGTGCTGGGGGTGCTAGCTCCCATCAGCCAACGCAAACCACCGTCAACACCTCGGATAGTGCGAGCATCAACACGGAGCTGTGGCGGTACGAAATAAGGCGCGAAATGCTGCCCTATTACTTTCCAGCCAGCTGGGCCGAAAAGGTGCTGTTCGTCGGGCAGACGGTGCTGATGTGCCACTTCGATCCACGCCAAAATCTGATAGCAGAACGTGCTTCCCGTGCCGAATCGAAGCTGAAACGGGGAACGTCGTTGGTTGGCGCCGCGGCTGCTGCCATCGGCAAGGACAATCTGTGGGGCGGACACGAGCAAGAACTGTTCCGAAAGTTTCACCAGCTGCAGAACGAGGAGAATCTCAACGTGACTAAGTTCGAGCATCTAGTGGACGAGATCAAGGAACAGGTCACGAAGCACATGTCTGTGATCATGATCGAGAAGGCAGACCTGGAACGCCAGTTGCGCCTGATGAAGGACTTTTTCCTGCTCGGTCGGGGAGAACTGTTTTCTGAATTTCTCACGCAAACACAGTCGCTCCGGTTGCTGATCGGGAAGGAGCTGAACGATGGCACGACGCGGGATCTCAACCGAGCTCTGCAGTTGGCTGCCAACAGCATCAACGTCGGAGAGGACATCGAACAGTTCTCGTTCGAGCTGCCCGGAAAGGACGTGCTGGAGGATGAGGAAATGCAGCGTAGTTTCTGCTACGAAACGAAAACCGCTGTCGAACAGATTGTACTAAAGTACAAGGTGAAGTGGCCCCTGCACCTTCTCTTCTCACCGCGCATTCTCGAACGATATAATGAGATGTTCCGGTTTCTGTTGCGCATCAAGAAAATTCAACACGATTTGCTGCAAATTTGGTCGTACCAGCGGGAGAAACGCATCCAGCACAACCTGGAGGTGGTACAGTTGCGCAACAAGTTACTGTTTCTGATCAACAACCTGCAGTACTACCTGCAGGTGGATGTGCTCGAGAGTCAGTTCGCGATCTTGATGGCCGCGATTGCCGATTCAGCCAAGCAGGCGGACTTCGAGCGAATCCAGCGGGCGCATACCATCTTCCAGGCGAACGTGCTCAGCCTGTGCTTTTTGCTGACCAGTACGAACAGTGCCGGTGAACCATCCGCTTCCTCGCTGCTTAGTACGACGTCAGCTGGGGGTAGTGGTGTGATTCAGGTGCACGAGAATCCGGTACTGACCATATTGGACAGTATTCTATCAATCGTCGATCGGTTCTGCACGTTCTGCATGATGTGCCGTGATCCGATGACGAAAGTGGAGCGGATGGAGTTTACTACCTACGAGCAGGGGTGAGTAGGGAAAAAATTGTACTGTACTGTCGAATCAGGTTTATGTTTTTTTTTTTTGCATATTTTAGGTTCATGGATCATGTCGACTCGTTGCTAAAGCTTTTGATTGGACTGAAGGCGGGACCGAGCAGTGCGCCCCTATCGCAACTGTTGCTTAGATTGGATTTTAATCATTGGTTTAGTTCAAACACCCAAACTACATCTCAGTAACCGCAGCCGTTTATTGTTGTTCATCCACTTGCATCTTTTCCAGGTGGGTTTTCATTAAAATACACTTGGTCATGTGACACTCACACGGTAGATGGTGCTCCTCCTTTTCCGGATCGAGCAGTGTTAGCTGCAGATCGTACCTAGTTCAGGAAAGAAAAAAATCCGTAAAAAGTTGTTTTTTTACAAATTCCATCAGAGACAGTTAACGTTTACCTTCGATTCGTTTCCTTGTTGCGCGTCATTGATAAGCTAAACGCGACCGGGTCACGCTCTTCCAGGTCCTCGCAGGTGTGCTCTGGCAGCGGTATGACCGTCTGCTTCCAGTGTGTCTCTGGTGCTGTCGGACTGGTCGAGAGGGACACATCGACCGAATTTGTTGGATCAAGTTCCTCTCGTGGAAAGGTGCAATCGAACCAGATACAGAACCCCTGCAGCTTGCCTGTCCGTTGGGCTACCAGTACGTCTTTCACGTCGATACTGTTCAGATCGTCCACCGTCACTTCCATCAGATCGAACCACGCCATTACGTGACCCTCGTGGAGCAAATGTTCCGGCGCGACGGTCAACACTTCCGGCTTGTCCGAGTTCTGCTGGCGAAGGGCGCGCCCAAAGCAACGCATACTCACTCCGGACAGATTGTCCCATCGATCGAACCGAGCCGGAACGCTGCAGGGTGCTACGTAGAGGGTCGCCGTGTCCGGAAACATGAGTCCGTTTGGTTTGAGGAAGTGATCGCGTGCGTACAGCACGGAATCGAGCATGCCCTCGTGCAACAAGAAGAATCCCATCCACTCGGACACGATTATGTCCACCCGTTCTCCCTCGGGCAGCTGGAAATCTTCTACACGACACTCGCTTACCTCTACCACGGTTTCGAGCTGGTTTTCCGTAACGATCTCACGTGCCAGTCGCGCCAAGTTTGATGCCTCGACAGCGTACACCTTGCTCGCGCCGGCCTGCGCACAGAACACTGATAGGATGCCCGTGCCCGCTCCCACATCGAGCACCGTTTTACCCGTGAACAGAGACCGATTACCGATGATCGCTTTCTGGTACGCGGCTTGACGCGGTTTGTCGGTAAGCATGATTTCGTGCACCTGCATAGGGAGTTGATTGTAAATTGAAAGGTTACAGAGAATCAAACTGCACAACGAACCTTAAGGTCTTCATAACTGTCGAAGTAGGCCGCGGGATCGATTGGATTGGTCGGGTCCATGGTTTTAAAATAATGGATATCCGCTGGTTGTGTGCAAAAACATCAACACCACGCGAGCACGTTTTCCTAGCGAATGTTTACATCTGGTGTAGCAAACATGTAACGTATTAGAAAACAAAATTGTAATTAAATTGCTTTACTTTGCTACGATAAATTTTTCGTTGTTAATGATATATTTTTACGATAAATTAAAGTACAATTTGAAAAGATAATAAATAAATAGATGGTAAATTACAAGGCAGTTGGAAAAAATCATTCAGAAATATTTAGAGGAATATGACATTTCTCAATTGACAGATCAGTGCTTGGGCTTTCAAGGGGGAGCTGTGTGTGGTAGAGAAGTCGCACGAGGGTAGGTGTGTGAGGTTATATGGCTTATTATTTATTTACTTTTTATAGCTTCTCATTTAATCTTTGAAATAAACATGTGTTATTTTACATGATTCCGTCAGTTAATTTCATAATTTCAATTTATTTGGAAGAGTATCAAGATGGTGTTCTTGCCTAAGTTATGATGGGTTAAAATTGTTTTACAATGTTGTGTATCATATATGTTGCAAGTGAAATAGACCGCTACCCTAATTTGTAAACAATTTAGTTTATAAATTTAGAACACCTTAATATTTATCAAAATAATTCTACCTGTTCTTTTTGTGCCCATCACTGTGCGATCTTTGAATTGTCATTTTGCAAATTGGTAAACATAAACAAATAAACAATCAGCTGTTTCTTTCCACCAAGTTTTCGTTTCACACACTGCATAGTCCCAGTCTTTTCGCGGACTCCACATAATTTCCCCCTCCTGACGAAGGAGGTAGTTGCTGCTTCAAAGATTACATTACTCATCAGCCCCAATACATAGACAATATGTTCATGGCTTGAGTGCACTTTTTTGCTACGGTACTTTGCGTCGTAATTTCTCATCGACTCTGTGTGGTATTGATTGCTGCCTCCCGGACTCCACCAACGCAGCTTGAAGTCAGCAATGGGTAAGGAGAGGAGCATCGTGTCGTGTTAACAACCCCTCCCTTCCCCCGCGAATGGCCGTGTTTGCCTTTTTGGCTCTTAGTATTGGGGACGACTTACTCGCGTACGGTACTACACTGCTCGGCTGTGGTGGTTTGTCGTGGACGGAATGTCGATCGCAGTTGGCCTTGACACGCAACCAACGCCAGTTTGAGGCCCTGCTGCAGCGATACTACCCACAATCTGACGCCTTCTCCGGCTCTGTTTCGTCCAACCCAAACGTCCATTGTTGCTGTGACACCCCGGGAAGTGAAGAAAACGGTCCAGGTGCTCCCGCAACACAACCGATCGAGATGTCCACGGAATCGATAGACAGCTGCGATTTTGCGTACCAGGAAGCGTCATCGCCTGGTTCGATCAGCCTGGACAAGAGTTCATCGACCGAGGTAGTGCACACGGTCGAGAATATTACCGAAGTGTCGCCCGGTTTGTGCTTCGTCGTCACGGGCACGATACAGCTCACCTGCGAACGATTCTCCATCAATTTGCTGCTCAAGAATGGGGACGTCGCGCTGCACTTTAATCCACGCCTGCCACAGAATTATATCGTCCGCAACTGCCGGGTCAAGGGTTGCTGGGGCCGAGAAGAGGTAGCCTCGCCGCTCTCCTTCAATCTACACCGGGGCCAACGGTTTGCCGTGCAAGTGCTCGTGACGGACAGAGAGTTTCTGATCTGCGTCAACGGGCGACACTTTAACGCTTTCCTCCATCGACTGCCGTACCGGAAGATTTGTACGCTCGAGGTAAAAGGCGACGTGCGAGAGGTGTCCGTCGACCAGTGCTACATGGAGTGCTACCCCCAGCTCGAACTCGAGCTCGTTCGTCAACAGTCACCGGAAGCGACGGTAGCGATGTTGCCGCTGCGGTCCCTGTCCGAAGCGGATGGAAAACCCATGCCGTACACGGGCGTCCTGCAGGAACCGTTCACCCACGGTCGCAAGCTACACCTGTACGGACGCGTCAAGCTGCTGCCACACTCGTTCTACGTAAACCTGCAGAGCAGTGCGTACGTATGGCCGCATCCGAACATTTTGTTCCATCTGAACCCGCGCTTTGGCAGTGTAGGCGGACGGCACGTGATCTGTCGGAACTCGTGGCAGAACGGAAAGTGGGAGCGTGAGGAGCGGTCGGATAACGTTACGGACTTTGCTCCCGGCAAACCGTTCCATCTGCAGATCGCCTGCACGGACGTTAGCTATCAGGTTTCACTGAACGACAAGCTGATCGCGGAATTCATCTTTCGTGACAATCCCCGGCTGGTGGAGGCGGTGTACATCCAGGGTGACATAAAAGTGTTTGATGTCGTTGTCGAAACCGCCTACTGAGCACGCAGAACCTATCCATAATCGTCGCCTTTCTGCTTTGGAAAGGATACTGAAACGTGTGCGTAATATAGTATTGTATATTTGTTCGACTCGAACCCTAAAGTCTATTCCAAATGCCGAGTGTTCTTTGCTCATTTTGATACGATACAATAATAGTTGTAGTAGGGTCCTATTGTTCTATAGCTTTGCTGTTTAGTGCGTGTGAGACATTCTGTACCAAAGTGAACTCTTGAAGCCATACAAGAACGAACGATCGAAACATTGGATGTCTTAACGTTTTGGTTCGTTACTTCCGTTTAAAGAGAAATGCTTTCTGTTGCTTGCATACTGTTGATGTTACATTTTTTGTGTAAAATTCCCTTGCTTCAGTTGAAAAATAAAGTGTTTGCGCGGTAGCAGCGTGACAGGTTTCTAGTTGCGTGCTACCTTTATCAGCGATTCGGCAGAAAGCAACAACACGTCCGAATAATGTTCGTTATCACGGTGTTACACTATGTTCTGCTTTTCTTATCAGGCAGATGAAAAGTATCCTCGAATTTGCTCACATACAGACTAGAATTCGTATTCCATAGTATTTGTCAGAATGCAGCATTTTAGAGATTTGAAACCCATTTCAATTTACACAAATCGATTAAAGAATTGTTGAAAATGGCACAGGTTAAATTACGTTCTACTTAAAACAGCATCTTAACAAAAATAAATCACCATTTCCTTTCTGCGACTGTATTCAGTATACCGATTTGTAATGGAAATAAAATTGAGGAAATATCACATTATCATAAAACTAGTTCACTCAGAAGAATATTGTTGAGATTCTGATCCAAGACTGCTGTCTTTTTACAAAACCTGAAGCAGCGCTGAGCCGACACGACATATATGTTAGTGAATAGTAAAGCCCAAAATATTGTGGTCAAATAACGTTTATTTAAGCATTTTGGACTGCTCGACACAAATGTAGCCGCTGTAAGAAAACAAGCGATTTATGCATTTTAGATCGTATTCGAAATTTGAGTGAATACGTAACGGTCACATCACCGATGATGTCGTGTGTCTCCGATAAATCCAGCGAACACATCGGTGTGTCTCGGGTGTGTAAGGAGGGAACTTACCAACAGGAGTTTGCTACTAGAGTAGCTTACTAACAGGATTATTGTAATGCTATAGTTTGTTCGTTTTGATTGAGAAACATCACAATAGCTGTCAGTGCAAAGAATGTTTCGTATTGATGGACTCTCGCCATATCTTCTATCACCAGAGAATGATCTGTTGTAGTAATCACTAAGCAGATAAGATATATGAAATCTATATCACAGCGGAAAGATTTGTTAGTTTCTGTTTGTTTTTTTCTTCTTTTTTTACCAGAAACCTGTTCGGAAGCAGCCCGGAGTGTCGTTCACGTGTTGTGGGGAATTTTATTGTGATATTTTTATCGTTGCGCTTTCTTCGGAGCAGGCACCACCCCTACCCCCCTCCCACCACCTTGAACAACAAGGTGCCAACACAATTTATGCTAATTTGTTTGGGATTGATTCATGTTTCATCCCATATCGTAACTAATCGAATGACGCAAACAGTCGATTCTTGTTGTCACATGACTGTCGTGTTCTTATGGGTTTCGTATGTTTTAAATCGTATTTTTGATTCAAGGTTGATCTCCATCAAGTGTCTGCGCGTTGGATAGGTTGGAAAGTGTGCAGCGGAAATGTACGCGTCATGTTTGACCTACAACATCTCCCTAACCTGTTTCCGTTTACCTGTTTCCTGTTATGTTTTACCCATTTTCATCGTTCAAATATGAGCGTTTTTTGTATTTTACGCTATTGTAGAGTCCTTGGGGCAAACATTATTAATAAGTAATGAGTACACGAATAAATTCCGAGGGATGCTTCCCTAGATTGATTCATCACAAATTTCACAAATAAAATATGTAAATAAATAGATAAGAATAAAGTAGATATTCCAAAATGAGCAGCAACAAGCAAGGCCGAAACCGTGAGAGATCAAATCAATCTTTTTTGAGAAACGCACACACACGCTGGAAATCCGCTCCCACAGACGCGACTAGAACTCACAAACTGCAGCGTGTGCTGCAATTCCAAGCATGCCGTGCCTTTACCAACAGAGCCACTGAAGAGTCGGGTATGTGGGCCAAAACAAAGTCTCTTTTGTTTTG
Source organism: Anopheles punctulatus (assembly GCA_000956255.1). Taxonomy (NCBI): domain Eukaryota; kingdom Metazoa; phylum Arthropoda; class Insecta; order Diptera; family Culicidae; genus Anopheles; species Anopheles punctulatus. The sequence continues at coordinate 11,471 of JXXA01017004.1, forward strand.
CCGTGCGCCGTACTCGCTGCATGCGAGCGAGCGTGTTCGACTTTACCAACATAAATAACATAAATATAAATACGCTTTGATCTTATACTTTCGGATGAAATATCAAAAACTCCATGGAGCATGTATGATCGTACAAATCTTATTATCAATTTATGATCGATTATTTACGTTACGCTACGCTTCGTCTACACGGTTATCTCACGATATACCATGCGACCAACGATGATTGTTTCCGCAGGCACTTGATACTTAATTATTAGAAACAAACAAAACGGGAATCTCGATGCGAAGAACATTCAAAAGGTCATTGAATAAAAAAAGATCATATAAGATGAACAACACCATTTTCAGTAGCGACTGGCACTGTGGACCTCGGAACGTAGACGGGGTGGACGTGACGCGAAAGGGAGCAATACATACACACAAACACGCAGGAGACTTTCGCTAGAACCGACAGCAGCTTACGCCATATCGTGCTTGGCGTCCAACCGACGCATCTGATGCGTTTGGTGGAACATAAAAGAAAGAAACAAAACCGGAATATTAGCAAAAGTTCTGGCGAACAAGCGCACACCAACAACCGGGCTGAATAATGATCCGGGTGAGATGGATGAATGATGTGAAATGCAGCGGCAAAAAACAGGCTAATGAATAAAGGTTTTTAATTAAAAATTAATCAACAATGATAACGGATAAAATACATGACAACGAGAAACACATGAATAAAATAACACAACTGCCACTGTAGATGAGTAGTGGGTGAGATTTAAGTCGCGATGATGGATTCCTCCAGTGCGGCATGTTTCATTAGGTTCAACATTACCTCCTTATCGTCAGCGTTGGTACGATAGCGTTCCGAGACGTCGTTCACCGTCGGTGCCTTAAACAGTTGAATGTAAAGAAGGGCCGCAGTGACACCTCCCAGGATCGGGCCAGCCCAGTAGATCTGGCGGAAGAGAAACAATCCATTCGGGTGGTTAGTAAGCATTCGAAACCGTCGGACGCTCGCACACTCGGTAGACTCACCCAATGGTTGTTCCAGCTACCGGTGACAAACGCCGTGCCGAACGAGCGAGCCGGGTTCATGCTCGAGCCGGTGTACTCCACAATGCCGAGATGACCGAGCGTCACCGTGAGACCGATGGCGAGTGGTGCGACAAACCGCGAGTCTGGCTTGTTTTCATCGCAAACGCCAAACACGCACAGAACGAGCACAAAGCCGAGGAAAAACTCGAATCCGAGCCCCTGCAGCTCGGTCACACCGTCCTTCAGGCCGGTGTTACCCAGCCCGTTGTGATAGGTTTTAGGGATCAGCACGTCTAGGGTGGTCGTCGCTGCAAGCGCTCCGGCACACTGGGCGGCAACGTACAGGACTGCCCGGATGAGGCTTACCTTTCCCGCGGCGAGCATACCGGCCGTCACGGCCGGATTGATGTGACCACCGCTAATGTGGCCGATCGACTGAAAGCAAGCAAACAGGCAGTTGAGTGTAGACGTCGAAATGGAGAGGCCGCATTCAAACATCGCTTACCATCACTACACTGAATACGCTGAGTCCGAAAGCCAGCGAAATCAACGTTTTGTCACCGTTTGCATGCGTGCATGCTGCACAAGCGAAGAAGTTGAGTATGAAAATTCCTGCCATGCCATAACAAATGAAAACATTAATCACACGACGCATTGCCGAAACATGGCATACATACCGACGAACTCAGCGAGCAGGGCCCGAAACAGGCCACTCGATTTGCTGGAAAGTTCCTCCGTGCCGAGATTGTAGCCCATTGTAGTGTTTGGTTTTCTGTTGTTGTTTCTATGTACTGTCTGAAATGACAAGGATCGGTAAAAGAGAGCTGTCAAAGCTTGCAGCAGAATATTGGCACGGTTTTACGCTTCGTCACGCGCACACATGAACCCAATTGCTTTTCAATCTGCAACATCCCAGAGATGCGAGCTGACCTAATAGCTTGCACGTACGGCTGCTGCACCGGCGAACTACGGATCGAAGCTTTAGGATGGCGTGCATTTCTGTTGTACACTTTTCCTCTCTCTCTATATCTCTCTCTCTCTCTCTTTTCCAGAAATTCAGTTCGTGAGAGAGGAATTTTAGAGTAATTGCTTAATATAACTCAAAGTACGTGTAACAAGAACAGAACACCACTTTTGAGTAACACACACACATACACACCTCTGAGATCGCTCATCCTCCGAGATCGCCGGGGAAGCAAAAGAAATGCGCGCTCGTTGTTCACCATCGTACGTTTTGGCGCCTCAGTGAACGTCATTCTACTGACGCATTCTACCCAAGCGTGAAAGCAAACCTTCACAGGTCCGGGTATAGCCGCTCGCAATCTGCGCCAAAATGCTTAATTAATTAATTCAACATTTTTATTATCAGGGGAGGTTGCTGGCCACTCATTCATAAATGACCGTTGCTACCAACCAACAAGAAATAGTATTAGATCACTTTGAAGCAAAGACGGAATTTATAGGAACAAACGATGAATTGCATACATTTAGGCGAATTGGAAAACTGCAATGCGCTGCAAACGCGATCAAACGCCCCGTTTCGTGTGTATTTTTGGTCGCTTAGTAAAGGCCAGGCAAAAGTATGAATAATGATTGATGGAATAACATTTCGAAGCCATGATATGGCAATCCAAAACAACATTCCTCCCCCAAGAATGCTGCTTAGCCATCCATCCATCCGATGGAAGTGAAAAAAAATTGATTCTCTGCATATTAATTCCCGGTTTTAGATGGTCGTGCTAAGCCGGCTTAGCTTACGTTCAGCGATGAAAAAAAAA
>JXXA01017008.1:0-34784 GCA_000956255.1 Anopheles punctulatus
AATAAGTTTAATTGAGCGTTTGAATCACCTTCTGTCGCCTCATCCTCGACGATCCGCTGTTAAAATTGAATCAATGATTTTTAACTATTTAATCCACATTAGTCCGCCGCAATCAAGCGGTTTGGTGGATTTCTCGCAGCACTTCAACTTCTGCAATCTGCCCACCGGCAGTTCTTGGAGTTTGATTTTGTACCGGCTGTGCTTTCTTAATAAAAACATAACCCCACGGTACACAACATTTCACGGTACCACGTTCGATCGCTATCGCTTGCGTTATTGGTGGATAGAACGAGATTATGCTTTATGCCTGCTCGGTGCCTAGCCCTGGGCGAAGATTTATGCGTATGTTGGTTCAGCTTCCTGTCCAAACAAACCTGGGCCGGCGTGGTTTGCAGAGAGTAATTCGGCGGAAATCGTTAAGCTTCCCCTTGCGAAAAGGGGGTTGGAGTTTGGAATGGGAGAAATTTTCCGAGGTGTTTGCGTAAGGATTAACATATTAAATTTTGTGCCGGTATGTTTTCAGAAGCTCGCTTGATTCCGAGCTTAATTCTAAAACGATGGGAGACATTTTAATCACAAACAGAGCGAATGTAACTCCCGTATCGGGAATGCAAACCGTGCATGGAGCATGGGAGACGTTGGATTTTGGTAGGACTTAGTTGTGAGTTTGAAAAAAGAATTAAAATGGTTACTGCTAGCTGAGAACGTTTCTCTCGTGTGGAATAAAAGGAAAAAGATACCTTTTTTGTGAAAATCATTAGCTTGTGTTTTTTTTTAGTTTGTAGGAACAGCAGGACCACATTATAAATCACGTTCCGCTTCTTCAGCATCGCGTTCAAATATCCGTTACTATAAATTAGATCTATTAAGCCGTAACTCTTTTGCATCTGGTTCTTGAGTTAAAAACAGAAACAGAATGAAACGTATGCAACACTGCAGATTTGACTTCAAACAATATTTCGTCTCATAAGATTGTATTGCATCGTCGGAAATGGATATCTTCATCAAACACCCTTTGATCTACCTTTGATTTGCCGACTGAATGAAGAGCATCCCATTGGTTAAATTTAATCCATCATAATGGATGTGCCTGCCGACTGTCGGTCGTATTACGGTGTATCAAATCGATATAATTTAATATCGCCCCGATTCCGTCACTCTTCCGGGCGATTACATTCATTTTCAATAAATCTGCCCTTTTGCAAGAGCATGAACGTTTTTTTCAAATGATGAAACATCTGCTACCTGCTAGACATGCAATAATAGATGCATATTAAATAGCAGCAGCTGCTGCAAAAGTGGTTGCAATGTGCAAAGAGTAGCGAACAGCAGCAGGAGCATCAAATCACATCAAATGGAAACATTCCTGGGACGAACTTATACCATGCCCTTTACTTTCCATGTCTATTTCTTATACTTTTCAGCAACTAATCGTAATAAAAAGAAGGCAAATACGTGCCTTGTAAACCACAAAGAGTGTTGGCGAATCAAGAGCTTTCATCCCGACCAGATGCTGCACAAAATGGTTTAGCTGCATAAGTTAATGTGTATCACTTTCTTTTAATGTGTGGACTTGCGGATGACGGATTTACGATCAGGTTAAAGGGTTGGCCTTTTAACACTTCCGTACACATTTCTCGCATTTTCCTCCTAGCCATGGGTGTTTTTGACAATTCAGGTGGAAAACGTGTGACCTCACAGCAAATAACAAACACAAATGGCAAATACAAGCGGTGCTACGAAGAACCTTCGACCCGACACATACCGGAAAGGGGCTTCCCGAATGTTTGTGGCTAACCAAGACGGTGAACAGGATCCTTACGATGGGACAGTATTGTATTTGCTCCGATCAAGCACAACACGCACACATATGCACACACATCAACAAAACAGGCACATCTTTGCACACTGGGCACTGGGTGAGGACAATTTTGGTGGAGAAACAAACACACACACACACATATGTGTCCGCACACACATGGGTAGAACAATGAGCTTGAAAATGTGATTGACTATTTTACACAAACACGCACAAAAAAAAAATCCCTCTTCCAAGACGATTGGGAAAATTCTAAAACTGTTTGATCTCAGTTACAGCATCGTTTTCAGGAGCGAATGAAAGTGTTTTGCTTGAAATTTTCCACTTCCTTTCGGTAACGCGGAAAGGTTGGAAAATGTTCACTTGTATCGTTCAATTTTCTTTTGGTTTAATACAAAAGACGAGCAAAAAAAGCAACAAAACAAACAAAATTAACCATCTCATTGCTCTCGCCCCCTTTTTCCCTCTCTTTCTTGATTTTCCTCTTTTTTCACTTCATTTGTGTTTTCTTTACATTGTTGTCCCATTTCCCGTGTCCTTCCGCTTTCTATCTTTTCTTTTCTTTTCTCTTTTTTTTTCTTCTCATCCCTTTCTAGGCACAATCGAACAGTTAGAGAGTACCTGTGTTTTTGATTCCGATTTCGGTCTCATCCTGAACTGTGCCTTCAAAAAGTCCGGCCTCTTTCGGGTGCGGAACTTGGGCGGCATCAAGGCCCACTTCGGGTTAGGTATGTTTTCTGTTGCGTGAGGATGATTTGCCTTCCGTTTTCTTTCGCTTCCCGGCTCCTACTTCCTCCGTTCGGGTGTGCTGTGCTGCGGCAGGAGTGTTTAGTGTGCAGGTTCTGGTTTCTTTACCTTTTCCTTAAGTATCCCGCTCTCATTTCCTCCTTCGTAGGGTTGCCTCCAAGCAATCTGTTTTTCTTTGATTGCCTCTCTCCCATTACGATTCCATTTACTCTTTGACTTTCCTTCACTAATTTGGTGTTAGCTTTGTATCCTTGGGTAGCCTTCATTTCATATCTCAACCAATTTCGGGGGGAAAAAAGAAACGTACAAATCGTTTAAGCGCATTAAGAAAATCGTAAACCCAATAAAGGTGTACTAATGGCGCGTACTAACGTAGTACGCCCATCAAATTGTTAAAGTTCTCACAGCAACACGTAATTGAGGCTCTTTCGTCAGAAAATCCAACTCCCGAAGCCCATTTATTAAGTTAAGAGTGCCAAACATATCAAGTGTGCTTTGGTGGTGGTAGGAAAAAGGGTAATGATATTTTCGCAAAATTCGACCTTTTTCTTCAGCGAGGAAGGATACAATTTCCGTACGTTCGCATCTGCTATCGAATTCTTGGAACGAAGCAGTATATTACTCACATTTTCTCATCTTCTGGGATGATCTTTTTTTATTCACTGGTGCAATCGCTGGATTCTGTCAATATGAAATGGTTGTAAATATGTTTGCCCTGCGTTTTTAATGAAGGATTCGTACAATTCGTCATGCCTGGTCCCTGTTTCGAAACAATAAAAGTTCGATTCATCCCAGTTATTGCATTCCAAAGCTGGTGCATCAGTTTGCTTCCCAGATCTACCCTCGGCGTACAATGTGTCGCATATGGAATGATACTTGCATACGCTATGGTTGTGAAATTCGCAACATGGTTGATTGTACATAAAGCCTGCACGCTATGGATAACTTTCACGGTACGGCGATATGCGTATGGGACACGCAACTCTGCATGCTTTTTCGTATTGATGCATATAAAAAGGACAATGCTGGACAGTCCCCTTCGTGTTCCCCTCCGTGTCAATATATCAAGTAAGCCATAATTTGTGTTCGAAATTCGATACACACCATGCGCATACCACCCCGAAGGGTTATCCCAGACTTTCGGAATATCGATGAACTTTCTCAGTACTCGATAATGAAAGAGAAACCGACGCTGGCTGGGATCAGCGTGATCCTCGCCGGCCTATCATTCCCGCCGGGTGAACGGGTCATGAACCAGCCTTTGCAAGCCTCGTGCCATCTTTGTTCGTGCGGAGAAAACGTAATGCTCTCACGGTATGCGGCGTAACGACGCGTACTTACCATTTAGCGAGCTTGTACTTTCGAGAGCTTGTGCTTGTGAGCCACCCCGTGAGGATCGGTTCCCCGTGTACGGTCGCAATCATAATCGGGCATCGAGCCGCAGTTCAACACCTCTTTTTGGGTGATGTTTTTTCCCCCGACCAGAAACCAAATTTTGTACAGCCCGTGCGGCAGCGTTAGACGAAGAAAGATACTTTCGAAGCCACTCCATTTTCTTCCACCCCGCTGGAAGCAAATTATTGGCGCAGTGTGGCTCGTTTGTTGTGGCAAACACACCGAATGTCTGTGAGGTCCTAACCTATACCCCCCCTCGTGTGAGAACGGCACCGTGAACAGTGCATTTTCACCCTGTGTGCGCGTGTGATACGGTATGACTAATAGCTAATCACCGCTGACCCCGTCACCAAGCTTCATTATGCATCGTAATCAACAATTTAAATCAAAATATGAATGGTAATTGCGCGCGAGGCTCTCGAATATTTATCGCAGCGCCAGTGCCGGTTGTGAAAGAGGTCCAGAGCTGGTGCAAATAGGAGAAAACTTCGTTTCGAATTATTTGAATGTATGTTTTTTTTTCTTTTTTTAGGATGCAGCAAATAACATCAGTTAAAGAATCAAGTTATCGTTGTGCATGAATTTTTTAAAATTTAAACTTTTTTACTTTGTGTTTCCGAGTCATGTTTGATTTTTATAAAAATTTAACACATGGTAAAAACTCAGGCAAATTTTAACACAATCATTATTTGATTAGTCGTTTTCTTAAAATTATGAAAACGACAATACAACTTAGCAATTGTGTACTTTGCACGCACTATTATTATACTTTGATTTTTGTTTGTCTTTTAACGTTGATAAATAGTTTGGGCCAAACGAATAAATTTTCTTTATTTGAAGCGATTGCTGCTATCGTTACGTTTTTGGATTTCAGCATGAGTGTATTTTTAGCTTTCGATTGAAAGTAAACCATTCCATGCGAGTTAGCTCACTTCATGTTGAGAAGTAGATTGAAAACAGTTCGTAGGTCGTATAGTGAAAATACTATGAAATAATGCAACCGGTAGGACATGAAATAACAACATTATTTACAGCGCTTTAATTTCTCGCAACAACGGCAGTAACATGATTCGACGCTTTCCCACCGTTCGGAAGTAATCATTGGCTTTCGTGGCGGTTACAAAACCGTCGGTGCATGATTTATGCAGATAACCTATCGCACGGGTTCTGACGAGGCTAATGCATATAAATTATCGTTCCACACACACACACACACATTCGCGCGAGGTGGACGGAGCCCGCGCGTTCCAACCTGGCAGGGATTTATCCGGACACAATAGCTACAGCTAAGTCGCATCGGCTTACGACAAACGTTCAACCCATCGATTGCGTTGCAGTAACTCCGCCGACCCGAAGAAGGTAGTCAACGACACAGAATCCCAACGCAGCCGATCCAACGTTACGCTGTGCACGGGCGGTTTTGGCCCGAAGGGACAGTTTGCAGTTTGTGTTGCGGAGTGATTGTGTTTGCGCTAAATTGTTCGCATTGCACCGATTCCACCCGGTTCGGGATCCGCAATGGGATCCGCTCGTCGCATAGCGTAACACATGACCTTCACGTACGAGCGAACCACTCGTGTAGAAAATCACGGCTCGTTTGCACGGTTTGGTGGGTAAGGGTGGACAACTCCGATCCGCGGATGCCACGGCTGCCAATGCAATTTAATTAGCAAACATATGACGGCGTCCGCTAGCGGGCGCGCATTTCCCGGAGCCCATTTGCGGGGGGTTTAGCGAGCGATGCAAATTCAACATATCGGTTTCATAATTCCCGGCGCCGAGGCCGCCATTACAAGCCGGTCCTGGATGCTGATGCGTTCGGTTGAGGTGACGGAAATATGATCTTTTCTGGGAATTCTGGCGCTCAGCAAGTATGAATAGGTAATTGAATTTTGATACGGTTATGAATTTTAGCCCGGTTTATCTTATCAGGCACCTGTGGGGCGATGTAATTAATATCCAGATTAATTTTTTTTTTTTGGTTTATTCTGAGCCGAGTCTTGTGTATGAATTTTGATGGGTGTTTGTGATTTTAGATAAAAAATAACAAACATGTGTACAGTGAATTATATCGATCAAATATGGTCGTTATGTATGAACTAACAAAACTAAATAAAATGCTAGCTGAGCTGGCAAGCGAAGCGATGGTATTGTGGGCAAATTTTAGTTTTTACGTGTACATTATTAAAACGCTCACCAGCTTTTTTGTGAGATATTGACCAATTCTTTGGGATGTTTGGAATGCTTTTAACGATCTTATTTGTCCGTGCAGTAAATCTAACCCACTGGGAACCTGCTTGCCACATCTCGAAACGTTTCCAGCGCCGTTAAAACCGAATGGAGCCTATATAAATTATGAAAAAGCTTTTTAGTAAACCAATTCGCTCTCGAATTGTTTCGATAAAGCCAATGGTGGTAATATAATTCATTGTACCGCCACTAGGCGGCACTCAGTTCGTTCAAGAGGAATCGTGCTCAGAAATTATATTTGAAAATAAAAAACACAAATAAAAGTGAAGAACATACAACAACGTTCGAAAAGACGGCACTGTGTCGGCAATATCATCAAACGGACATGTTACACGCTCCCACCCTCAAATGGGCAATAATCGTAATCGTTTAGCGGAAATGAAATGGCTTTGAATTTTACGACCACGGCTCCGACGGCTCCCGTTCGCGGCCGCCTTTCCCTCCCCCGGGGGGTGCCAACAGAAAGGGGGAAGCAGAACGAAAGTCGTCCTTTTGTTTTTTTTTCGGGTAATTTTCCTTTTCGGAAAATTTTACGACGGTGAGCCGGATCGCTGGTGCAGCAATCGGCGAGAGAGAGAGAGAGAGAGAGAGAGAAGGGCTCAGTGTGGTTCGGTTTTTATGCGCCCGTTGCGCTCGTGTACTTGTTGATGAAACAACGCGCTTTCGTCATGTTTTGTCGCGGCTCCGAACGATTTGCGTATTTGCTCGGCCGGAATAAGCCAATCTCTGGTCTTTGTGGGTAAAGTTTTGCACCGCAGGCAGCCAAATGCAAACAAAGCGCAACTCGGCTTCGTTCGGGCGGTATAACCACATGCGGGGCAGAACGGGTACGTTCAAGTTTGCATGTTTGCAAGCGCTTTGGTAAGCAGCTTCCATCCAGCTGGAATTATGCTGAACGGTTGGGATAGGCGACTAGGGATGCGTTGGGATTATCGCACAAGAAACGCATGTAAACGCGTATGACGGCACCGGTTTCGGAGCTGGATGTGTTCGGCCTTACGACGTCCTCCGCATCTCATCAATCCGGTTCGGTTTGTTTCAACAGCTGGTGCCGTGGCGATAAATCGAGTTTCGTTTTCGTCATCGAAACAGCTTCCAGCACACACACACGGGTACGATGCAGTTTTCGGGCGCCTTCTGTTGTATTACTTCTCAACGTATTACCACACTCCGTGGTTCGGACGCTAATCCTTGCGTTTTCAAACAAAAACATTATACCCGGAATGTATGGTACCGGTATTGCTTGGATGAAAAATTAATCAGATAATCGTGCCGACGAAACGAAGATGAGTGATGGCCGTTTGCAATCCGCTCGTCTCGTTTATCACTGTCACATTCCGTTGACATTCCGTACGCCGACGGTAACCGGAGGCAGACGCTGTTGCGTCGCACGCCGCCATTAATGTTGTTTTATTCAATGTTGATTTAATCATTCGGCTGTGCCTTTCGGCCACTCCCGTGCTGGTATATTAATAGTCGGACGGTAAATAGCGGCGCAGTGAATCTCTCCCATCGCCCACAGGACAACCCAGAAAGGAGTGAGCCAAAAAAAAAACGGAAAGTAAAAGGCTAAAGGAGCCTGCTCAGCCCAACATTACCGACTTGGGATGGTTTTCGGGAGTCGGTTTGTGAGGAAAATAAATATGAACCCAAATGCATATTCCGTTCCCTGCCGGTGGCACTCGGAAGGACACTCGGAAGGGATCATAGAACGAACGTAGCTGCTCGGCGTGCTACGGTTTGTTTAGGTTTCCTTTCACGTGTGCTTTTACCACGGGGTTCAAATATTCATGGTGCGTCCTTCCGCACAAGAATATCGCGGACGTGTGCCGAACAAAACGTTCGCATATCAATAGCCTGCTTTTGATTTTCCCCCTTTTCTCCCTATGTACTATCAGTCTATAGCTTGCCTCTTGTCTATATGCGTATCACTCCAGAAAGCGAAAACGGAAATCCTCCTCTCTCAATCCGTTGTACTCCTCAGTCGCAGCAAAGCAACATATAACAACGAAAAAAAGACTCTACCACCCCCGGTGATAACCCTCTCTCCTTCTTCTTTCCCAACTTCATAGGTTTCAGCGTCGGTGACGAGCTGGGACTGGCCGAATCGCTCGGCAACGTAGAGGCGAATAAGCGGCGGGCCCTCAACATTCGCACCGGTGCCAACAACATAGGCGTTCTGCCAGCGTCCAAAATGCCGGTAAGTTGTACTTTCACTGTTGTGTTGTCTGCTTTTTGTTCCACCCGCTGTTCCCCCCACACCCCTCCCCGAGTGCCACCCAAGCAGAAGAAGAGACCACCCATTAGGAAACGGCCGGGGCGTGCGGTTTGATTTATTCAGCAAATTGGAGTTTTATTTTTCCGACGATTTGTTTGCGAACGGCGAACAATTTGGTGCGGCCAGTATCAAACAATAATTACCCGTAGGGAGCGGAATAGGATCCATCAAAGAATCAAAAACGATCGAAGGAACGAGGTTGATGAAGGCATTTATGACACATAGTAAATATGTAGTAAGTAAGCTTTCAATTCGCAGCGATGGCGCTTGTTTGCGCTACTGTTGCAAATATAGCATACAATTTTGACCTATTGTCCGATGAAGTGCTTTAATTTAACGAAAGTATTCCTCAATAAAAAGGCTGATCGACTAGACGCATGGTTTTCATTTTATTTCCTCATATTTGCCGACGGGTTTGCTCAATTCGATGTGCTCACAATCGATCGACGGAGCATAACAATCGATTAAATTACCTTTTAGAACATTTTTATTTATTTTCACCTAAAATGATGCAATGAGCGTTGTTTTAGCTCAGCATTAGTGTTGATTGAAATAAGTTGATTTAAATGATAATACTATTGGCGCATTTGCAAATAATTCAGAATAACCAAGCTTACAATCAACTCACATAAAAGAAAAGCTTGAAAGTACTAAAATATTTGTTCTAAAAGCTGGTTCTAAAACTTGAACTTAAACCGTTCCCAAAGGGCTAACTAATTTTCTGGTTGGAAGTTTTGCGATTGGCTCATCGTGCACGTTAAACTATACAACTATCAAACTATTTTGAAACCACTGTGGAGCATCATCGTTGCAGAATGAAAAACTTTGCCGAATAGCTCGTTAATTTCGTGGAAAACACTTCATAAAAAAGCCTGGTGGTGATCGTAAAGCAATTGAAAAGTTGGTCATTTACGCCGCCCGATATCAGCAGCCCCCGAAAGAGCTGCGAGACGGGTGCGGAATATCAATTACCCACGGGGTAGTTCCTCGCTAAAGGGTTAAAAATAAAACTGCTGAACACGCGCTTTGAAGCTGAAGCAACACCGTATCCGCGTTAAATCCTCGCACGGAGGAGAATAAGTAAAAAATGTCACTCGAGATGGGAAGCAACCCATCATCTCCGAGCTTATGATGAACTAACCATTTTCTGCTAAATTACCTCGTGGCGGATGAGGTGCGCGGAATGGATCGACGCCTCATCGGCATGCAAAACGGATACCCTTCGCCGAGAGAGAACGCGGCACGAAGTTATTAAATCGGTGCGGATAAATTTGCCGCCGTGGAAATTACTCACCCGTTCGCCGGTGTGGTTCGTGAGGCGTGAAATGAAGAAGCTGCACGAGAGACTAGCCACGGAGAGTGACAAACTGACATCTAATGAAGTAGGGAGATGGGCAGGGTAAAAATGCCAATTATAGCCGAGTGCAGGCGAGAGAAGATGTATTCATGGAGTAATACACTATTCATAGAGCGGTCCGAAGTCTGGCAAGTCATTTTTATTCGCTTCGTCAAAGCGCTACGTTTCCTTTTTTTCTTCATATATTCCTACGTCCGTTCCGCTGTTCCGTCGTCCTGGAGTGAGGCTAATCTCATTCGCTTAATTTAGTATCCCGTGCCGGTGTGGAGGTAACGAAAGGTAATTTCGAGTCAACACTGCATCGTTGACTGTGTGTTTATTCGTCCGGACGTTCGTTACCGGAAGCTTCTCGGCGCGCATTCGGTCTACCAGCACAGCTTGCGGTCACGCGTACCTCCCACCAGCGTACGAGCGAACGAAGAAACCCTATTTCCGATGACAAATTAATCCACTCCAGTACGGATGATAATGAACTGTTCTTCATTCGGTGTTCAAGTGTTCTCCCATTCGGCAACTGGATGATGTATACTTACTCTTTTTCGTTCTCTCTTGCCCTACGCTCTTTCTCGTCCTTTCGCCAGACATCCTATCCTCCACTTCCTGCACCACTCGTTCCCGCGGCCGGCCCTTCAATCCAACAGAGTCGTCCGCAAGCGGTGACGGTGCGTTCGTCCAACCTGCTGCCGAAGGGTCCGGTCGGGGGTCATCTACCGAAGATGCCGTCATCGGCGGCGTCGCCCGTGTACGTGTCCCCGGCGGCCAGTCTCATGACGAAGGCTACCTCCCTGCCCCTGGGCGTTCCTCCCTTCCGTCCCATCCCCAAGCCAACGCCCGAAGCGGAAGCGGTGAGATTTGACCCGTCCATCCTGCGTCGCAACTTTGCCCTCAAAACCGCCCAAACTCCCGATCCTACCTTCCAGAGCCAGCTGATGAATCAGACCTCCTCCTTCCACCGGGGCGCTAGCTCCACGCGCTTACCAACCTCCATCCCTTCCTCCTCCGCACCGTTCCCGACCGCACCCAATCAGCAGATCATCTACAAGGAGGCGCCAAACCTGCAGGTCCAGAAGGTGCCCGCCTTCCAGGCGATGCCCGAGTCCGTGTCGCGCATCTCGACCGGCCCGGTCGTGCAGATCGACAACAAGCTGCAACCGTCCGTCATCAAGAACTCCATCATGAGCATACCGCCGCGCCGCCAGATGACGAAGCCGGGCCCGACCGTGGCTACCGGCGGTGGTGACGCCGGTGAAGAGATCGATCTGATGGGCCACACGGTCGAGGAGCTGGCGGCGGCCGCCAACGTGAGTGTGGAGGTGATCAAGGAGGCGATCCGTGTCCGGCAGCAGGAACTGCGCGCCCAGAAGCAGTACGAGAAGCAGCAGGCCGCCTTCGCCCAGGCCCAGTTCCTCGCCCAGCAGACGACCACGACGACGACAACGACGACGACGACGACGCCCCGACCCAGACGCTATCCGACCAACGTGGGCCACAAGGTAACCTTTTTAGGCGCATCTTTGACCGATCGACTTCAGTGTACTGAGCTGCCGTTCTACCGTTGTGTCACCCTGTAGGTTATGAACGCACCGAAAGAATACTACCCGGTCGGGTATGATAAGAACTTCGACGACAACTTCACCTCCAAGGTGGACCTGCCCTACACGACGTTCAACTGCGGCGAACAGAAGCACTTCCCGGGGCTGTATGGCGACGAGGACCTTGGTTGTATGGTAAGTGGCAAACGAAATTCAATTCTCTCCCTCGAACAAACAACCCCGCTTTCGGTATCCGCTTCAATCCCGAGGCCGGGCACAGTTGCCCAAACGCTGAATCGTTACGGCTTAGGATCGGTGAACGAAATCCGTGCGATGATTGGAATCGAGTCGAAGTTCTTTTGCGCCTGACGCTATGCAATCCCGTGCACGGTACGAGCTTCCGTTTTAGGAACACCGAAATGCGAAATGTGAGCTAACAATTGCTTGCCGTGCCCGCATGATGTGGTTTCATTCCAGCTACTAACATTATGATCAAGTTTTCGATGGTTGTTCGCGAAATGGTGCGCTAGAAGCAGTTGATAGGATGCATTTCGCGAACGACAATCTATTGGGAATGTTCGGCGAATTTTGTGAAATCTCCTTTAAATAGCAAACAATGGTTTGGTGGTACGTCGAAAGAGGGAAATTCGTTTTAAAAGTAGGTATATAACTAATGGGGTACACAACTAGAATGCTGTAAGCGCGCTACGGATGAATCATAATGGAAAAAAACTACGATAAAATTGTTTGCCAATGTACAAACTGAACAAGCTTTGAAGTGTTCCACTCAAATTAGAATTTACTGGCTTTGTTTATAGGGTTTTTTTTGTGAATGATTATAAATTATGAGGCCTAAAATTATGCTGAATTCGTGTTAAAATTATTCGTTAAAAAGTTGTATTTTTGAAGTTAGGCGTCTAAACATCATGATATTTTTTTTCTTTTGTTGAAAACTTCAACAATAAAACAAATGACTTTAAAACGTCATAATTATGCTTTACCAC
Organism: Anopheles punctulatus; assembly: GCA_000956255.1. NCBI lineage: Eukaryota > Metazoa > Arthropoda > Insecta > Diptera > Culicidae > Anopheles > Anopheles punctulatus. The sequence continues at coordinate 12,383 of JXXA01017008.1, forward strand.
TTTGTTTACACATTTTTGCTTTTTCTCCGTTTTTCTCCCGCAAACCCACACGCCAGGTCTTCCACGTATGTGCCCTGACGGACGATGGACTGATCATGAAATCGTTCCTCTGCCCGGAGAGTACTCTGTTCGACCAGACGGTGCTCAAGTGCAACTGGTGGTTCTACGTCGACTGCAAGAGCAGCAAGAACCTGTACGACTCGAACCTCCCTGTCTCGAAGAGCTACCAGCTGATGAAGGCCCTGTCGTTCTTCTCCTCCAACTACAAAAACCCGGGCGACTCGTCCGAGGGTGTCGATGTGGAAGCGCTCAAGAATAGCGTCGCCACGGCCGTCGCCGTCGGTGGTTCGGCCCGTTCGCTCGACAGTCTCAGCAGCAACACCATCGCCGGCTCGTCTGCCGACCTCTTCCAGGACCTGTCCGCTTCGTCGTCCGCGAGCGCACGAAGTGTCCAAAGCAGCCAAAGCAATAACTCTACGGTCGCACCGGCATCGAGCGGCACCAGCAGCGACAGCAGCACCAGCAGCAGCACCAGCACAAGCAAAACCAGCAGCAACAAAACAACGACATCGACGTAAATGGAAATGATTTGATTTCAGCGATTTCCTTTCACGGGCGCGCGGTCGCACACCGCCGCCCGCTAGGTTGGGAAATTGTTTTCCACCTTGCAGGTGAACATTATGCTCGCGTGTCGCGCGTGTAGGCTAGAAAGTAAGGCAAACATGGTTGTATCCAAATGAATGGGCGCGACGATAAGTGGCGGTTCAGAAGGTGGTTGTCACTTTTAATGTACAATTTGGAGGTGGAAACCACAGCAAAACGCAACCCAAACCCACGCAACCCGATAGTGGAGCAGAAAATCCAATCAAAACACCTGGCCGCGGCGGTTTCACTGGCATTTACTCAAAGTTCCATGATTAAAATCATCCCAAAAGCTCACGGGGTGGAAAGAAAAAGAAACGCGAACGTAAGCAAACGCGCCTGAAAGGTATGCAATCGGCGCGCAATGCCTACTATGGAAAACGCTCGGAGCGGTTTCTGCTTCCACCGTTTTTCAATTACATACAAAAAAATAGGTGTAAATTAAAGTGACTAATCGTGAGCTCTTCATAAGCACGAAACTAACTCTTCCTGCCAGTGAAAACGCAAACCCATTGCTGTCTGTGTGTTGTGGGCATAATCACCGGGGGGTTTACTCAAACTCAAACTACAAACACCTACTACCTTTCTTACCAGTGCGGTGCTTCGGAACCTCTTTGTTCAGAGCATGAATAGATTTTCAACTGTTGCTGCTGTTGCTGCTACTGCTGCTGCTGCGTACACGTTCACGTGGCTACGGAGGGCGCAACGTGTAGGCATAAGTATTTATTAAACAACGATCCCGATTGCCATTCCCCCCATTGGGCCGCTTTTCCAAGACAGGCTGACACCCGGGATTCGGTTTATCGGTGACGTTCAGAAGAAGACTCGTTTGTTACGTCGTTAGAGTAGTACGAAATAAAGGCATCGCATCATCGGTGGATAGAGACAAATAGAAAAAAAAATAACAACACGCGAGCATGTATGCTTCTAACCATAGGGACATAATTCGTTTATTTTATTTTTACGTTGTTGTACGAGCTACAAGACTCGCTAGGTTACTGCAACCTATTAGGCTACGCATTAAGTTTACTTCTAGTGACTGTTTCGCGGGTATTTGGAAACCATCGTCGCTGCACGCCACAACGGGTGCAACGCAATTAGGCGGTAGATTGAGGTTTTATTTTAATGAGCAAATCGCTCGATTCGGATATTTATTTACACCTAGCGGCATAAGGTACAAGCATACGTGCACGCGTATCGAGTAGAGGAAAACGGACAAAACACTGACACTAAACAGGTACTACGGAGGCTAGCTAGTGCTAGTCTTCCCGACTGGTGCGCATGTTCAGAAGATATACTCGTAGTAGCAGCAAATACTTCATTCGGATATGTAGACCGACTTCACTATGCTCACGGATGCATCCGAGAACGACGGGAAAAGAAGCGGTGCTGCTTTAGCTTCCGACGTTCCAAACCGATGCGCCGTACGTCCGGGTCGTAAACACATAAACACACTCACGCCTCCTAGACACACCTAAAAGTTGCTCATTTAGTACGGTATAGACAGTAAGAACATGGCGTTTCGGTGCAGCCTGGCCAATTCTGGCCAATTCTATCGAATAGTGACCGGCCATCCGTTGTCTGGCAGCGTGTCCTCCGACCGGACGGGGATTTAGTACCGATGGGACACTTTCACGGGAAACCGTACTGCACAGAATGCACCGGAATGCGACCGTTGCCCGGTGTGAAGGGCGATTTCTACTCATCCAGTTGACTACTCACTGATAAAGTAATGACATACATTTAAAAATTAACCGATGCTGTTTGTTTATGTTGCTTTTCTCCTCGTGCCGAACATCCGAACATCTGTCACTGGGAAAACGAAAGAAATGGCTCAATGTGGAAGTAAATGGTATGGGCAGGTTAAGCTTTTGCATGGTCCGGTGCTCACCATCCAACGGAAGCTGGTTTGTATGACGAGATTTTTGCAATTCACTTTGATTTTGACGCTGGACTCAATTTACGCAAACATCCTGGCTGGACAGCACGCAGTTAAACTATTTAAAAGGCTTTTCTATAAAAACTTCTTCACGGAATTAGTGTTATGTGAACACAAGTTAAATCGGGCAATAATTTATCTGATGAAACTTTACAATTTAAGTTTTTACAAAATTTAGATCAGAATTTTAACATCTGTAGACAGAAATTTTTCATCTTTTAAATTTTTCTCACATCTGTGGACAAGAATCTGTACAGTATCTGTAGACAAGAATAGGGACAACTTTACTATCAATCATTCAATTACTTTTTGTACCTAGGATTAAAATGAAAGGTGATTAAAATATATGAAAGAATAAGCTTTTTTTCTCTCAAGCCAAACAAAAAAAATCCCTGACTTTTCGTCAAAAACTCTCACCAACTTTCGGTTGCAAACAATGTTCCAAGATTGTGATTCCGTTGCCCTCTAAAATGTTGGCCATAAAATGCATCGCGGGTGACCGTAAACTCATTTGGCTAATCCTTCAACGGACCATAAACCTTCTTTCTCGTTCCATTTGCTCGGCTATTATGGTTAAACCTGTGAATTAGCTGGTAAGCCCATTCCTGTCGGAGAGTTTGAGCAGGGCGTGTTATACTCAAAGGGGGAATATTTAAATTAACGACTCTCGCATGTTTGTTGGTCATCTTTGTCCTACGTATTAAGATCACAGTTAACTTTAAAGTGATGATTGTAGACCGAATTGCGTTGCGGCTCAAAGCAAAAATTGATTTCATATAATCGACTTGCAATTTCGGCCATCTTTTCGCTTTCAACTCCACTTGCCACAGTGAATTAATAGTTGAAAATTTATCGCACCATTATATCTTCAAATAACCCAGCAAAACGTCGGTGCTGGCAATTCGTGATTAAATAATGACCCCACGAAACTTCGCGCAGGAATTTTCCTTTGTTGCACGCGCGGCATAAAACGCACGTCCTGGGCTTCGGGTGGGTGCGAGTTCCGCTAACCCACTGCCTTTCCGCTGCCGTTTCTGCGACGGTCTCTAATTGACCTAAATTTACGCAATGCCCACGACGATCGGTCAGTGCAATGGGACGCCACACCAGAAGTTGCATCGTGCCGGACCGAAGTTCGAGACGCGCTGGGCGCTATCGAATCGCACGCATCGAACTCACGTCGTCCCCCGTTGGGGCGGTGATCGTTGGTTTTCCGTTTCATTTTCCACCCATACTCGGTGGCGGTGGTGCCTGGTGATGCTTCCGCGAGGGTTTTGTTTTGCCGTGCGTTTCCGCACCGGGCGATTGGATCGCATCGCAGAGAAAGAGATGGAAAGGAGAAAGGAAAAAAAATGTACCGAGTGAAAGGGAAAACGAAAACACCTCCCCAAACTGGTCTATTTCCCGTGCGCGGTGGACATGGTCGCCGGTGTAGGTGTTGCACTTTTCCACACCCGGATGCACCGGCTTCCCCGCTTCCCCGATGGACGAAAGCGAGAGTCTTGCCAACAAACGTAGCCAAAGCAACGAAGCCAAACCGGTGATTATTAGTGCTCCATTGGACGACAAGGAATCGACCGCCCGGTTGGGGGATTTTGGCGCGAATTCGTTATGGTGGTGGATGTATAAAAGGCCACTTCACCGAATCGGGAGCAGTTCATTCTATTGCTAGCTTCGTTACCGTCCAGTTCGTCCTAGTAGCATTTGAAAGTTTATTCCGCAGCAGACAAAAAAAAAACATGGGTCCCACAGTAAGTTCTGCTGATTGCTACAGTCAACAGAAAACATTGTTAATGTTGTGCATTGTTTCAGATGTTTTGTGCCTCGGTCGCAACCATGCTCCTTTTGCTGCAAGCAAACATTCACCCAGCGAACGGAAAGTACACCTATCACGATCAAGAGGATGGCCTGCTCGACGAACGATATCTGGAGGCACTCGAGGGTCTGAAAGAATCCCAAGCGGGCCATCAAATCCACTCCAGTGTGTCGGAAAAATCGAAAACCATTCCCGTGCCGGTGTTCCAGAAGATCGGCGTCCCTGTTCCACATCCCGTCCCGGTGGCCGTACCGCACTACGTGAAGGTGTACATACCCCAGCCCTACCCGCTGCAGGTGAACGTTGAGCAACCTATCAAGATACCGATCTACAAGGTGATCCCGAAGGTGATCGAAAAGCCCGTCCCGTACACGGTCGAGAAACCGTATCCGATCGAGGTGGAGAAACCATTCCCGGTCGAGGTGCTGAAGAAGATCGAAGTACCCGTACCGAAACCGTTCCCGGTGCCAGTTACGGTCTACAAGCACATCATGCAGAATGAGAAAACACACCGGAACTGGCATTACTAGGCGGATGGTAGTATCATTTATCGGATTTATTCAATAATCGATTGGTTCGCCGGCTGCGCAGGACCAGAGACAACGTATGAGCAACATTTGCTTAACTGCACAACCCGTATTTATGTTCATAAATCATCGCTCCATGCATCGTTAGCAAGGGACTGGAGAGAGTCCTGAAGAAAGTTAATAAAGTTATTATTTTTCATTTCATTTTCAAATCGATTTGTTTTGATCTAGACGTAGGTAAATTGCGAAATTTTGATATTTTTAGTGTTTAAAATGTATATAGCTTAACCGGGTGAGTGAACGAGTTTTGTACAACTTCCCTTAGCAATTACATAAAAACAGCTTTTTCACTTCATTTTCAATTTATTATTTCTTCATGATTTATGATATTTTAAAATATTTAAAATTTGGGCCATATTTGGGCCATCACCATCTCAATTTTGGAACAAAAACCCTTGGTCCAAAGCTGTTTATATTTGCCTAGTTCAGAAGTTCCCCGTTTCAACTGAATGCCTGAGCTGAGTGGCTTATTCTATCGTATAAAAGTTCGAACAAAAACTCCTTACGTTTACAGCGCGATGTACGATGCTCGCAAGTGACAGCTGTCAATGTAGCTGTCACCGTTTCCTTCTCTTTTTGCATCCAATTTTCGTGAGAAGCACGTTCGCGATTTCAGCGCACACAATTTAACCGAAAAAATGGGTTTCGCCAACTTGTGGTACTCGCATCCGCGTAAATACGGACAGGGCTCGCGTTTCTGGTGAGTGTGCATGTGAATTAATGTGTTGAACTCGTTGCGGCAGGCAAAATATCGCACTCCGCTAGTTGTGCACGTGTACTGCCGCTTCGCCATGTTGGGCGTTCTCGGTGCCAGCAGTGTGTGGACGTTGTATAGCAGACATACATGTTTTCTAATTACATTTTCCATACGTTTACTTCTTTCAGCCGTGCGTGCTCCAACAACCACGGTATGATCCGCAAGTACGGGCTGAACATTTGCCGACAGTGCTTCCGCGAGTACGCTAAGGATATCGGCTTCAGGAAGGTGAGTGTGTGTGTGTGTGATTAGCAGAAGGCATGCGTCAAGCTCAAGCGTGCCGATGTATGGGTGTTGTGTTGTTGATCAGCGGCTCTTAATGTAGCCGAAAATTCGCGCTCTACATTCATCACTTCCGTTTTTCGGGTTTACAACGAAAATTCCGCTGCACAACAATGTTTCTACACCACACATTCTAATTTTGACTTTTTTTTTGCTTTCAGCTGGATTAAACACGAGAACCTTCTCAACGTTTCCTTGCGTTCAGCTTCAAGAACGATTTGCAACTTGATGCTGTCTCTAGCATGCTTGGAAATGGAATCGGCAAATAAATAATGTAAAAATGAACCCACCCGCCTGAAGTTCTTCATCTGCAAATGTACCGAAACTAAAACAAACGCTTTTTTGCACAGCCAAAAGACGCTTCTCCTTCGTAACGCATCGCCTATTCGCCCATCGATTTATTTCATGCCGTGACACAATTACACTGTTTATTGAGATTGATTTTGTTGTAGCCATAAACAGTCGAAAGCATATTGTTGCTGCCGGAGAGAGAAGCAGAGAAAAAAAAACGTGTGCACTGATTTTACGAGTTGCAAAGTGAGCTAATTATAGGTCGTCGAATGGAGGAAATGCACATGTTTTAACAGCTGATCGTAACGACACGGCTTTTCGCTTGGACCCACTTTTCTAGGTCATGTTTATTTACTTTAGATGCTTTCGGGACGATATATCGTTGTGAACGCGTACGCACCTTGCCCCGATCGGGTCAATAAATGGCTTGGTATAGTTCGATCCCATCCATCCCTTCTGTGCAAGCGTGTCAACATTTATTTGTACTGCTCGACGCCGTAGACGCCACTCGTTGGCAACGGTTCAATAAGCAGAGAGGTAATTTAAAAGCTTCCCATCAGGCAGATGTTAGTCGCGAAGTAGCGCGAAGAAACACAATACAAGTCACCTTTTGTGTATTTGATGTCAGAGCTTATTTGTTTCGAGAAACTAAAGAGTAATTCATGAAATGTTCTTTCTGTATTTAAACCACAGGACAGACATTATTTAGCGTTTGATGTGTAGCAATATGATTTGTTTTTCAATCATCTCATAAATGCATGGCACACTAGACTAGACTATTCAATAAGGTTTTCGTATTATCAGATCCTTCGTTCACTTAAACTGGCCAGATCAAAATAACAATCTAAATATGGCGAAAATGGTTGAATTTGGTTAAATTTGACGCCTTGAAGCCCAGGGCGCACACTTTTATGCTTGTCTTTATGTTTCTTTCGAAAATATTTGATCGTTTTTTGCGTTCTTAAAAATTGTTTTGACCATTAATTAAAAAGGATTACGTTCGTCCGTTTCGTTTCGTTCTAAATAGCTCCATTCCTTTTCCAGCCATCCCCCACGAATACAGCATCAAACACGGTCAGCCCACAGCGTGTGACCTCCAATGTACCAGCGTCGAAAAACGGCTATGATGCAATATCACCCGCTGGTGTGCCTAACATTGCACATGACTTTCAATGTCTGTTGGCCCCATGCCAAACTGGCCGTCTTTCGGCTAGCTCGAACAGCACCAGCTGTACATACCGACGATCGGGTTTTACGATCGTTGCACTCGTTTTGCCCCACGCACAGCTTCCTGGGTGGCTGAGATTCTATTTCACCCGCAGCTGATCGATCAGTCGATCCGAGTCTGACTTACGATCCGCCAGCATGCTGCACTATCGGAGAAAACGTGCGCGTAAGGTTTCCTCTTCAGCAGCCAGCCGAAGGTGTAAACTGTGGAAGGTAATAAATCGGCAGCAGCAACCGGCGCTGGCAATAAATCTTCAGCAGAGTGCGAAAAAACATTTTAGGAACGCTCGTTCCGGACTGTACATCCCGCGGTGTGGCTAAATAAACAGAACAGAGAGCCGGCGAGCACGTGGGCCAGTGGTCCAGCGGGCATCCCGCTGGGAAGTGAGACAAGAAGACATATTTAATTGCTGCACACAAAAAACAGCCAGCAAAGGACGGTGAACAAAGGGAGCGTGAAAGTATCGCGTAAGAATGTGGTTTGGCAGGGCAGAAGTCAGCTGATGATAGACGGTGGACAGTTGGTTCTGGGTGCAGCGTAATCGAAAGTGATACCGTCGCGGATGCCAAAAGTTACGAAATCGCACATTGTGTTGTTGTATTTCGGTGAAGAATCATACGAGCTTTACGAGCGTGGATAGAAGAGCTGTAGTGAAGTGAACTGTTTCGATATTATGCGGCAATCACAATACGCTCTACGGTTGTTTCATTCGTTAGCTTTTTGGCCTAGGACAGCAATAGGACTGTTCATTTTTCACTAGCCTAACGATTTGATACAAGCTACACAACACGTTTCATCGTATTTGAATTATTGTTAAAACATGTTGAATCTTCCAACCAGTTTACAAATCGTTATAATCCCGTCCGATCGATCGGCAGTCTCCTTACAGAATAGATTTCGAACAGTACGACCGACACTACTTTGTGCTGCCGATCCACAACAAGGACAAATGGTACCGGTCGTGCAACAAGCAGATCAACCAGCAATGGAAGCGCATCCGAATCGCGGAGCTTGACACGCTCGAGCACAGCGCACAGATGCCTCCGAGTCTCACCATCGTCAGCGTCCAGAACGAGCGCGTGCAAGTCATCGGACTCTGCTCCGTGTCGAAAATTCCATCCTGCGCTCGCCGTTGCCTGCTGGAGGTGATAGCAACGCAGGACTATCTTTACTACCTTAACATTGAGCACATCTTCGTGGCACTGCGGGATCAGAACGTATTTCGGGCCAAGTTCCGGTATAGCTTCACGCGTACCCCCGCCTACGGAGAACTGCTGGAGCGGTGCACCGAACGGAAAGGTGTGTCGAAGTTCATTCTCTCGTCCGAACCGCAGCAGTGGGTGGTGAAGCAGTACGAGTCGTCCGAAGAGGAGCTGTACGCACAGCGACAGAACTGCTACTATTATTACTACTTCAACGAGGAGGAAGATGATGACACGTACCAGGATTACTACAGCTGCAAGAAGCGGGTCGCTTACGATGTATGTAGAAGAGATGTGATAGATAATTTTGAATCTATAAGCAATTTGATCTATGTTTATCTTTCCCCGTAAAGGGACCTCCGCCACCGACGTCAAATGAGCCGTACATGGTGCTACCGATCCACCGACACCCGGAGCTTAAAGAACAGTGCGTCCGGTTGATTAACTCCGAGTGGCCCCGGTCCCGGATGGCCCGGTTCTGGAGCTTCGAAACATCAACCGACACACTCCCGATCACGTTCGTGCTGACGCAAGTTATTGCTGAGCAAGTGACCGTGCTCGGACACGCCAAGGTGTCCCCGGTACCGGCGGATCCCACATCGGCCTACGTCGAGTCCGTCGTTGTGGACTATCGCTACCGGGGGCGCGGCATCGGCACGCATCTGATGGAGGAAATCGAAAAGTACTGCAAGGTGGTAATGGACATCAATCACATGTACATAGCGACCGATGGGCAGGAGGTGTTTTACGCCAAGCTCGGGTACATCTTCTGCAAGGCCATCAACATCTTCGGCACACGGTCGACGCGCAACACCGTCAGCAAGAAGCACTGGATGCGCAAGGTGCTGTCCGACTGGGAACCGTACCCGATGGGATACGGCGACGAGGTGCCGAGCGATCCGGTCGGTAGTGTGGTGGAGCTGGAGCCCGGACCACCGCAGGAGAAACTGTGCGTCGATCAACTCATCTGGAACATTCGCAACATCGTGTACAACCAGACGGGCGTGACGTTGCGGAAGCCCAAGCGTGACGAAATAATGTACGATCTGGTGCTTAAAATGCATGCCATTTAAGTGAATACGACGAAAGAGTGGATGAATAAAGGACGAAATTCTCAATCGTAGCTGCGGCGTGTTCCTATTCGCTTGTATCTTTATTATTTATTTGTATCTTATAGCACAAAAAAGTACGTCTGAAAGATATGATTGAAACGAATGAAGCATATGGAAAACAAATCTGATCTTGATGTTCAACCAACGCAACCAGTCAGCCTTAAAACGTAATCTCTTCTTGGCTCTTTTTTGCGCTTACACATTTGTACGTTGATCTCCTTTCCTTTTGTTATGTGATGTAAGTCGGTAGTTAGTCTGGAGGATTTTAGTAGTATTCTAGGTTAGGTAATAATTTGTCTACCAAATGGCTCAAGGCTAAACCCTCCCCGCATTGAGGAGGGAACCTAGAATCTGAGTACTTTGTAAACAATCCGTCATGCATGTTTTACATTCAAAGAAATAATTCAATAGCTGACCCCTTAAAAAAGATCATTTGTTTGTGCTGTTTTGCATCGTTCCGTTTCGGTCGCCGCTGTCAGGACGATGGGCGGTTACTTAATCCAACCGCTCACCATTTTCGCCCCGGCTGTCAAACGGCCGAAATTCAAATAATCATCTGCACCCCTTGCGTGAAAGGCACGGCAGGGGAACAGGATGCATCGAAAAAAAAGGACTCGGAAAGCGGTTGGATTAAAACTTTTTAAGCAAAAATTTTTCCTTCCTGTTGCGATTGTGGCGTCGAAAGATTGCGCTGCGAAAGGAGCGATTTTACGTGGAATTTTCCGCACAATAGTGGTGTGTTGTGTTGTGCAATCGTGTGCCGAGCGGGGTTTGCGTATCGTTGTGCACCGGAACCTGTGCGGTTAAGGTGGTGTTTCGTTCCGTGCTGCCCATCGTTCGACTCTTCTGGAAGAGGTGGTCCACAGCAGCCCCCGTGCAGCAATGTTTGGCAACGAAAGGCTAAACGGAGCGAGCAGTGCGACGAAGTGCCACAAGGAGCCACCGTCGGACGAACACCCGGGTACGGCTACGGCCTCCTCTCTTCCCACCGCCACCACCACGCTGCCCCCCGACTCGCGGCCATCGTTCGCGTCCGTTTTCACGATCGAAAGCATTCTCGGGCTGTCGAACCAGGACACGATCGCACACAAAGCGGCGTCCCTCAACGAGAAGCTCCTCTCGCCCGTCCCACAGCGGCTGGACAGTGCTGTGTACGAGCTGGAGCACACGAAACAGAGCCTCTCGAACTACTTCCGCTGTGCTGGGGCCGGCACGCTGCACCTGCCAGCTTCGTCCGAGGCCAGCATGCTGCCGACCAACATCCTTGGAAGTGAGTGCCCGTAAGCAAGCCTCCGTTGCGAGAGAATTATTCTGTTATGTTTTGCTGTCCCTTCCCAGTAGCATATCCGTCGTCCTGCCACAACTATCTGCAGCCGGACCTGTTCACGGCCCACCTACACCAGCAGGTCGGGCTGGTGGCGTGCAATGGCAACTTCCGACCGCGGTACCCGTTCCTGAACGCGGACTCGCACATCAAGCGGAAGCGCCGGCACCGGACGATCTTCACCGAGGAGCAGCTCGAGCAGCTGGAGGCTACGTTCGACAAGACGCACTACCCGGACGTGCTGCTGCGCGAGAAGCTGGCCATTAAGGTCGACCTGAAGGAGGAACGGGTCGAGGTAGGTGTTCATTATTTCGTCGGGTTGTTGCTTTATTTTCGATTCGTTTCGTTACACCGCAAAACGTTTGGGCACATTGTTACTCATTAAACTGAGCGGGAAGTTGATCATTTCCCGATCCCTCCCCCGCCCAACTTGGGCTTCCGGGAACACAATCACAGCACTCGTTGCTCCTGTCCGTGCTCGATAATAAAACCGACAAATTGAGTTAGGACCAACGTTGTAATTTCCGTTCCCCATCAGCTACTCCCCCGCACACTTCGCTTTGTTCTTGCGGAGGAAGCTATTACCGCACCGGAAGGAAACAACGCTCAACTGACACGGTGCTCTTTCCTCTCTCTCTTCGAACCCGTTCGAGCAGGTCTGGTTCAAGAATCGGCGCGCCAAGTGGCGGAAGCAGAAGCGCGAGGAGCAGGAACAGTTTTCCAACTACGAAATCAATAACAAAATTAGGAAACTCATCAACATCCCGGTGTCGGCGCAGGAGAAGCTCCGCCAGCTGCAGACGGGCATCTTCGGCAAGGACAAACTGCTGCCGAAATGCGACGAGCTGAGCAACAACAGCCACAGCGACGACGCGTCGGACGTGGAGGTGGTATGATAAATTGGGCCACGCAGCGCAATGGGAACCAGCTGGCGGGAAACTGGACGTTCCTGGACGTCGAGGAATGGAGTGGTGCTGCCGTGCTTTGCCGCAGGTGCTTAACGTAAGGGCTAGCGAGCGGCGAAATAGAGTAACGATTTTACAACCGCGTACGTACTGCTAAGCAATTGGAAGTCTAGATTTAATCGCACACACGCTACACACACACACACACACACGCAAACACTCACGCACACATGCGCGCGCCCTGTACATTACAGCGATCGATGTTTTGATGTGTTGCTTGTTTCTGCTTGCAATGGATAGGACGTAGCAGTCAGTAGTGATCCACCGCAAAATGATCCCGGGCTGGTGTTCTGTGTCGTTTTCTCCTTCTAATCATAGCACTTAAGCGAACCGTAATTTTCCAATAGAGTAAGACAATTCGTTATTTATGGTGCAGAAGGAATCGCTGAGAAAAGGTTGATGGAAAAACAGAAAACAGGATGGAATATTTAAAGCAACAAAAAAAAAGAAACCGGGTGCGCCCGTACCGACACGGGGGATGTAAATTATTTGAAAATTATTTATTCACCAAAGCCAGCACCACAGCGTGCTGGCACGAGCGGACGTAAATCAAACGTGCGCTTCCGACCGGGTTCGAATATCAGATTTAACGTCCACGCTAGAACGCTAGAAACACATCTCATCGCGAAACAAAATATCAAATACTGAACGTGTTTAGACCACTGGGCACGCTCCAGCGGTTAACCGTACCAACTAATCAAACAAACTAATTAGCTAATGGGGAGGAAAAACAACCTCCGTCCCGAAGCACACGCACACACACACACACTCACACACACACGCACATATACGTCGTAATGGAACGTTTTGCTCTCGAAAACGCTTAAATAATGAGCAAAAGCGCACATTAATCAGCCAGCGGCCAGCCATGAAATGCATCACGGCTTGCTGCAAGCGTAAGGACATGTTTCCGTGCAATATTTTTCCCCTCCCGAAAGCTTACCGCCTTCGAGGGGGAGTACTGTGTCCAACGAGCAATGAAAAGAAGTGTGAATAATTTGTGTGGACGTGCGCGCGCGTGTGTGTGTGTGTATGGGTGCTTCTACATGGTGACGAGCAATAAATCACCATTCTCTTTGGTGGATGATAACTATAATAAGTATAAGGAAGGCGATTTTCACATGATAAATCAACACAATTTAAAGCAACAGCGTCGGCTGGCTCGCCGGCAGTGGTGTTACTGATCAAAGTTAAACGCATTATCGGTGAGCGTTATAACCGCTGCAACATTCATTTCCCAGCGGAAAATTATAATTAAACTGGCCAACCAGTCCGTGCAGCAAGGAGTTGAGTGTAGTGCTGGTTGCATACTTTACGGTGCGCATTAGATTATTCAGCCCTAGAGCGTGTGCAATTTTGCATCGTCCAACTCTTCTTCAGTGATGCTTGCAGGTAGTTTTTTTTTGTTGTTATTTTCGGTCCTGTGCAAAACATCGATTTAAAACTTAGTTATTACAGCAATGAGCATCGTTTAGTCACGCCTCAATGGCACAAACAATGTAAAAAATAAGTCAAAGCATACTTATGAGCTAGAAACGTTTGCACGTGCTTCAAACGCGCTATTGTATCATATCCCTCCCTTCAGCTTCGTCCAGTGTGTATGTATGTGTATGTATGTATGACTCTGTGTGTGTGTGTGTGTGGGTGTGGGTGTGTTTGTGTGTCTGTTGCGCGTGAACCTTTTCTGTGCGTGTTGTGTGTCCCGTCGTACCGTTTCGCGGTCATCTTGACGCGCAAAATGGCATGTCTAATACCCTTTACGATAATAATAACAATATCCGAAAGCAAATTATCTTCGTATTGTGACTTGTGCAAAGTTTGGTGCAAAAAAAAAAACACAAACCCCCTAATAAACCAGTCCGATATAGTAGTATAGCCCGCAGCTGGGTAGCGTTTTTCTTCTGGTCCTTTTATTTTCTGGCGTTTCGGTCCACCGTGTTGGTCCCTTTTTTATTGGGAAAAATGTGCTGTTGATGGGCGAGCGAAAAAAAGGAAACCAATCCCGGAAGCGGGACTTGGGAACGTGGTAGAGCAAACAAAAAAAAAATACTCATCAAACAAACAATCAGCAACAGATGATCGGGATGGGGTCGCCTAGTTGGGCGAAGCGTGCTTCAATTTTTCATCCATCCCCTTTCGGATCCGAGCTGCCCATTATCGTGACGACAGCTAGCTCGTCATGATCGTCTTTTCGGCGTTCGATAAATGTTTAATGCGCCGAAAGTCGCGCGTGGGAATTGGCAGTGAAAGAGGTCCGTAATCGTGCGATTTTTCCGATGCCTTTGCTGTGTGATGGATTCCCTAGCTTGCTTCGGCACGTTTTGCTGCCTCGCCGCCGTCACCGTGTCGTTTCGCAGGGTTGAAGGCTCGCCTGTTCTCGGAAGGCTCCGAAGGTTCCGAATAAAATAATCGACGCCGGCCAAAGATTTCCTTTACGATGGTATTTAATTTGATTTTTTGTTTCTCCTCCTGCAGCCGCTGTCGTCACTTCGATGGAGCAGGGGCATGGCTGGCGGATCCACATCAAGCGAAATGATTCGGTTTCTGTTTGAAGCGGTTGTTTTATTTTCCGCGTCCGCCGTTTCGGTGTGAAATTATTGATTCACTTGCGACGGGGATTTGACGAACGACCCGCCGGGAGGCCTGGGGCACTGTCGATAATGAAATATCGAGAGTCTCTGCCGCACGGCTTCGCCAGCCACCGGCCTCGAGGGCCGTTTTCCCTAAATTAAATTATCCCAGATGGCGGCCGATTTTCATCATCGTCCAATGTAATCGTTTGCCGAACAGTTCGGCACAAATCAGTTCGCCGGAAATCGGTTCGCTTGCTGGGTAGCGGCTCAACCACTGCCACGTTGCCCAACAGTATTTATCCATCCCAGCACCAACCGACCATCGTTCGATCGACGACAGCGTGCATCCATCGTCGATCAACTAGATTCGGAACGATGATTGAATGTCGATAAATATGTTTGAAAATATCGGAAGATTTACCCAGATCCAAGCAGACACGGCACGTACGGCTGCCGGAACGTAACGTACGCAAAAAAAAAACCGAGCATCTCACTCACTCACCTCACCCCCACCGCAAGGCACACACGCATACGAAATAAATACCGACCTACCCGGGTGCTATGCTACACGGGTACGGTACGGGGAGTGTTGTTTTTCTTTGCCATCCATTAAACTTCGTCAAACAATCTTCCGCCGCGATCGAACGTCTCGACGAAAGTGAGTTCGGTTCGGTAGCTCGCGCTTGGGTCGATTTTTGGCGCAGGACTGGTTTGACCGGTTTCGTTCCCATTTAGGTGGTTTGGTTGGATCGGTGTCTTTAAATTACATGAATTATCCTTTCACAGAACCCTTCGATGTTTGGGATGGATCGAAATCATTATAAATACTTAGTAATTCTTCGAACCGCGCTGAACATTACATTTTCTCACCAGAATCCTGGGTGACACGGGATAAAATGCTCATGAAGATTTTTTATGTTGATTTTTGATTAGTCTGATTTTTATTACTAGCTCTTTTAATCTGATTAAGATTTTAAAAAGTTTTCGGACGCCAGATTTAATGTTTTAGCTAGAAAATATATATGATCATTAAACTGAACGTATTTAAACCATTGGAAAGATAAAATTCTAGAAGCTGACTGCATAAGACAAAATTCGGTTCATAATCTACTCCAAGTTGCTGGAACGCATGTTTGAAATTCCTGAGTGCCTTGCAAGAAGTAATGCCTTTGACGAGAAATTGTTTTTTCACAACCTTTCCAGCAGAATGTTCCACAGCGAAGATGTTCCTTAAAACAATAAAATCCATCAGGCTCGCGTCCCATCTGACCTGATTAAGAATCACGAGTCAAAAAAAAAAGACAAACAAACGTGGTTCAATGTGCAGTGCATTATAAATTTACTCACTCACCTTCACCCATCTGGGGCGCAGGTTTTGAAGCAGTAATTTACCACAACGTCTGGTCCAAATATGCTGCTGCTTGCTACATTTGACACCTGGGCAAACAAAGGGGGGGGGGCTGCGGTAACGCTGATTCTTTTCTCTTAGTAGCCAGTGCTGCCTGCTAGGTGAGCTGTCAAAAGCACTCTCGCACTCGCACACGCACGATGTTTCTGGCGTGGAAGCTTTGATCAACGCAATAAAGCGGGATGTTACTCGCAACGCCCCCGTTCGGTTTGCAAACGATTAAAAACCATCGCGCCCAGTCGTCATGGGTCGAGCCAGCATCAAAGAGCAGCTTTGCCCGGCGCACTTGCAGTGCTGTTCCGGTGTGCTCATTGTAGTAATCCAAGTGGGCGAAAATATAAAATCGAAACACGTTCTCGGAACAAACGGTTCATTCAAGGGTTGCACAGGTTGCCGTGTGAGGTTAGAAACGGTACCATCAGGTGCCATAACTCCTCCGACGCTTCGGCCGGGTGGTCAACACGCCGTTCGCCTAACCTTGAGCGTTTGCTTACTTTCGTTTGAAGTTTGTGCTGTACCTCCCGGCAAGACTAAAATCCAAAAAAACTAACCAATCGACACAATCCATATCCCGCCCCGGCGATATGCTCGCACACACAGTTGGGTCCATCAAAAGCCGACCGGCTGTGCGTTCACCGGTCGCGAACGCGGACTTGGTGACTTATGTTCTTGCATTGTCCAGCGAACCTTTGCCCTGGGCCACGGCCGCTACACTTCACCACACCAGAAGGTGCGTTAAAAGCCGATCCGAAACCGATTAGGTGGGGTGCACGGAGAGGCCTAAAAATAAAATTGGAACGATCTATTTGCCCGCGGCAAACAAACAAACCTGCGTTACGGCCACAGGCGGGTGGGTTAGGGTTCTCGGTCAAATATTACCTCATATTTGGACACGTTGGCCGCACACTGCGCTCGCCGCCGGCGGTACCCATGGTGGTGAATGAAGACACTCACCAAAAAAAAAAAAAAAAAAGGGAGAAAAGTATCTCCCAAAAAATTCAAATTCCACGTCGCCAGAATGGTGGCCGGTATCTCTTCTACGCCCGACTGGGAAGCCAAGGAAGGTTTGCCGCGTGCGTGGCCACCACCATGCGCAACACGCGTCGAACGCAATTTTCTCCGCTCACGACCGCAACCGGGATCGGACCCCGTTCGCGTCGTGACGTGGGGCAAGTTTTCTTTTGGTAAAAGTTTTTCAACAAGGGTTGTGTGGTTTCTGTTCAAGTTTTCTTTTCATTTCCCGGTGCTCGTTCGCTTGACAGGCCGGGTTGGGTTGAATATCCAGCGGCCGGAGATGTTTTCGTCTTTGAATTCTCGGGGTTTTTTTTCGTTTTTTTTTTTTTGTTTGGTGCTGTTATTAGCTGCCTTCGAGCAGCGGCAGCAACAAAAATCGTGCCGTCAAGCGTACGCGGACGTGAAAGGCGAACGCGTCTTCGTTCTGGTCCACTCCACTCTCGCTTCGGGAATTGGATGAGGAATTAAGGAAAATAAACAGGGCCCACGGCCCCGGGACGAGTTTTGTGCGAAAATTAGAAAACTCAAAATAACTACGGTTCTGATTTTGGGGATTTCTTTTTTTGTTTTTTGTTTCGTTTGCTTCCACGGGAATGTGTAGCCGGGCCCGTAAGGCCCATTTATAATTGCGAAACTTACGATGCACGGTGCGATTTGCTGCGGAAGTTACATCTTGTTCGATACGGAAGCGATAGCGATACGAAAGTAATATTCGCAGGCTTGTGGTGTTGATGATGATGATGGTGCTGACGCTGGTCCCGTGGTCGACCGAGAATGGGTGTCATTCTTGTCGACTTTCTTCCCAACGCATGCCCGATGCGTGAGGCGCGTTTGTGGCAGTTCGTTTTGTGTTTTGTCCACATTTGCTGCTACTTCCGGTGCTGGCAATTCCCTTCACGTCCGCCACGAAGGTTACCGATTCCCTGCAACGCATTGTGTGCGTTTCGCGAATCATGAACAGGCATCATGCCGCTTGCTGAGGCGACAAACCGTCCACCAGGCCGGCGTGACTTTCGCCGCAGCATCTCGCTTGCTAACAGGCGCATTATTGACGGTGGTTCGTAATCCGCTAACGAGCATGTACCCTTCCCCACGCACGCTTACCGCCCGTACAAACAACAAATCGAAAGTGTCAAGCCTATGATGCTGCCTGTGGCCATGATCGCACTCCTTCAAGTCGGCAAAGGCAACACACGGGCACGGGCCAGAACAAAGCACGCCACCCAGCAAACCGAAACCGAAAACGCTTCGGTTCACTCGCGTGGACGCAGTTGGTGCTGCTGCGTGTGTCCCATTAACATGAACTGTGGGAATGGGGAGGTCGGTACACGCTGCAGAAGAACAGCATCACAGTGTGATTTGCCATATTTTTTTACGTCTACTCCTACGCTCCATTTATAGTTACAGACAGTATGTTATGCCCGAGTGGTTCCTCGGACAGCTGTGTCCTTACGGGGATGGATAGGGTGAGAGCTCTCGGTACGATGGGTGTCGTTAGCAGTCCGGTATCGGGTATCGGCTCGGGAAACCGAGCGGTGGCTTGCTGAGTTACCCGGAACTCTAGGGATGGACGATATTGTTTTACGGCGGGCGTTTGCCGGATGATTTGGGTAATTTAATCAGCGACCGCTTTGCAGCGCGTCCATTGGATGGTCCGAGAACCATCGCACTAATTAGGTGTGCGGTTCCGTCGGGAATTGGATTAGACAGAAGCTGGTTTCTTCTCGGAAGCGGTTTTTCGGTGACAAATGTATGCGTGATTTCCCACGAAATTCGAAATTAGCTTAGAACGGACGCGATTTGATCATGTTTTGATGTCCATTTGCCAATTTTTGTAAGTACATTTGGTTAACGAGAGTGAATAAGAATGCTTCATTACTTTTTATAAGTAGGTAAATAATTAATTAAGCGAATTGATAACGATAAAAATGAATAATTTTGAGTGTATGGAAAGCAAGCCATTTAATTTAAGCATCCAAAAAAATAGAACAATAAAAAAAATCTTTAGATCAAGTAAAGTTGCTTCCTTCTTGAAGAAAAACGTCAAAAACTACGATGATTATTTGTACGAGTTTATTTGAAAATATTTTACGAACTAAAGCGAAAATCGATAATAAATCATTTGTTGTACAACTTTATTTTGCACAAATGAGTTTTTAATCAATTTTCTCACTTGTAGCCGCTTAAAGAGTCTCATGAAAACGTAGTCAAAACAAATGCTTTCAAAAGCTATCACGAAAAACTAGTTTTCTTCGTAACGATTTAAAAACGATTGACACAAAATAAATTCAAAAATATATACTTTTTTCGTACTTTTGTACGCCACTTCTGTTGGAAAGCGTGACGATGGTTCGATGGCGACGGAATACTCGAATTACTTCGCTACTCGATCCTCTCATCTACTCGAATTGGTACATTTTTTATCAAATATTGTTGAGTGGAAAATATGTTTTTTTTATGGGACAGATGATTATCACAATACCCTTACGATCTCACAAAAGACGTGATATTTTTGTCAATTGATAATTAGGAATTGTTTCTGAGAGATACCAAATGAGTGTAGTTAAAAGTAGAATGAAGAACTAGATCTCCAAACTAGTTTCTTACTAATAAAAAATCTTTTAAACCACAAATAAGACTATCTACTACTGTTGCATGATTTTTTCTTTTCGAGTCTTTCCTTCCAATAAATGCTATTCGGTTCGTCTTTTCTATCAAACACTCTTTATTCAACCTCACCGACGTTTGGTACTATTACAGTATCTACCGAAAATGGCAGATATGCAAAACAAACGATCTGCTCCGTCTACTAAACAAGCGACTACAGCTAGACTATAGTGTTTTCTACTGAACCATGCCCGGCTACAACTAATCCCGGCGCAACATACGACAGCACGAGGAAGCAAGGCAGCAGCACGTGCCGGATGGAGACGCATGGTACGGCACTGCGCGCACCAGCGTGTTGCTCCCATTATGCGTAATTGATAAATGTGATGAGTAAGTGTTTACAGGCCCCGGCACCGGCCGGCTATCCGGCACGGAGTGACCGAATCGAAAAGTGCTGGCGGCCGGAAAGCGCACATTACGCGCGCAAGGCGATTAATTACCGTCCCGTGTACCGCCCACAGTTCGACCATGCCCTGCCCTCTCCAAAGAAACACACAAAAAAAAACAACAAATCCAAGACACTCTCGGCAACCCCCATCTACAGTGGTTCCAGCGCGAAAAGCGTGCCGGGTTGCTTCATTGTTTACAAGCAGCCGAAACGGGATGAAGAGCAGCAGCTTCACTCGCGAGATCTCAACGTCGCGCCGGTCGTGCGTTTCCGTGAGTGGCGTTCTGGAGAACGAATCCGACGACTGCTAGGACTCGTGCAGCCGTGTGTGGTCCGACGAGGTTGCTTTCTTCAGTTTCACCGAAACCACCGAACAGGCCGGACGGCGTCACGCGCAGCACCCAAGGCACGGCGCGTTCACGAACGCTCCGTATCGCGTCGTGTGTGGGAGAGCTTTTTAAACACGAAACTCGGTTTCCCGTTCCGTTAAACGCTTCCGCTTCGAACAAGATGTTAAAGGAGAACAATACGCGGACGTAAGAGTGGTACACACAAAAAAAAACCCCCGCGCGCAACACACGCGAAAACACGAAGCATCATAGTCGGCCGTGAACAAAGGAAACAAAAAGGCGATCTGTTTCTTGCAGAAGTGAGGGTCCCTCTTCGGCAGCACACGTTCCCATCGGTATGGCAGTACGCCTCGGGGTAAGGTGTCGTTGAGCGATGATGGCACCATCCCGTCACCCTCACCTTCCCATCTCCCTCCGCCCCTTCCGAGGGCTAGAAGTGTGCGATGAGTTCCGCCGCGTTCCGCTTTCGGCGGCACTTTGAACGGCAGGACGACCGTTCCGTCAGAACGGTATCTTCATCATAAAGGAAAGTGGAACCCGTGCCCGCGCGATGGTGATTCTGGTTCAGGGTGCGTTTTTTTCTTCTGCTCGATAAAAAGTTGCGCCACCGGGCTGGGCTAGTGTCATGTGAAAGTGAAAAACGGGAACGTGCAACATGTGTGAATATTAAAAATTATGATAATTACACCGTGAACGACGTGTCCACGCTTTTGCAGCGAATATGTTAGTCGAGAGAGAGTGTGAGAGAGAGAGAGAGAAGGTTTAGCTGTTTCAGTGTGCATACATGAGTTGAAGAGCGTATGTTTGTGTTTGTGTGAGTGCGTGTGCCGAAGAAGGAAAATGTAGTGCAAACTTTCAAGCCCCGTGATTTTCTTCTGGCAGCATCTGCAATCTCTCCTTACCGGATGTGCAAGGCCTACTGATTGTTAGTGTGATTTATTGCACCGCCCCGTGCGCCTCGAACGACGGGATTTCCCACTCGAGCGCTCGAGCGGCCGTGTGACCTCGAATAAAAGTGGACGGTAAATCCTGCCATCCAGCCCCATAAACATAAAGACGGCTTACAGGTGAGTAAATCCCACCTCCCAAGATTCCGAACCCGCATCGGGGCGTATGTGAGCCATGCGTTAGTGGTGACAGTAACGATTTCCTGCACAATTTAACCTCATTCCCGGTACGGTCACGGTTTAGCAGGGATTGTATCATTCATCGACGGAGGAGCCGACGGAGAACGCGATGCAGCGAGGTGAAAGAAACCTGTTGGGTTGTGGCGCACGCCGACGTCCAACGTTTTGCGGTGGCTGAGCCGAGACGGTTGAGCCAAACCTTCATTAACCTTTTGAGTAGCTACATCACCGTCCCACCGTGGGATGTTTGTTTGGGTGCTCGAGCGAACCTAAAATTGTCCCTTTTTACGAGCGGAATAGTTTGCTAAACAAATTTGAACATTATCGAGAACATCGAACGATGTTTCTCCGTCCCCGGTGTGGGGTTGTTCCCCGAGGAGACGGTTGTCGTAATCTTCTATGAGGCTGGGTTAGCCACCGGGCGAGATATAACTGTGCCCTTGCCCTCTACCTTTATTTTTACAGGAAGAAGTGCGCTTGGGTGCGTTCTCGTGTCTCGATCTCCCAGCGGATGTCTGCAACGGCTTTTGCGGACGATTGTGTGCTGTAAAGTTCAACATTGAGTGGCAGTGGCAAGTCAAACAGGGGCTTGCAACTTTCTCTGGAACTCTGGACTCAACCATGAACTGGGAAAATGGAGCCATATGGTCGTGATGACACTTTTTGGAAGTATTGAGAAGTTGATTGTTTGTATGTGGTATGGTTTGGGCAATGAAGGGATCATTTGTTT
>JXXA01017018.1:0-10196 GCA_000956255.1 Anopheles punctulatus
GTCTTGAACCCACAAGCGATACAAGAAATGAGCGAAGGTTTGGATGGAATTTTGCAATGCTTCAACATTACCACTGATACGGGGCGACCGTTTCGAATGGCAATTGATTTGCTGGCGCTAGCGGCCGGCGACGTCGAGTCAACGATACGAGACATCTTCGACTGCCATGAAAGCACCTTGCGTGATGGCTATAACGCTGACGATTTGGGTGATATTCAGAGCTGCGTGCAAACGGTAAGAACGGAAAACGCCAAGAAGTTTATTCCGACACCAAGAAGCTAATCCCGACGAAATGATTGTTTTTTTTTTCTTTTATTTTAGTCCAAACCCATTTTAGAAGCATTGCAAGAGTTTGTGGAGTCTAAAATGGATGAAATATCGTTCCACGTCGATATATCCACGTACTTCAACGAGCTCAAAATAGAGACGTGCGTTTACTACAAAGCGAGAGAATTGATGCTGGGCGTTTCTCGAAACAATCAGCTGTACCGCAAGTGCAGCATGGAACATGAAGGGCAGCAGTGAAAATGAACGATAAATTTCAAGCAATTTTAGTATGATTTGAAGCTGATGTTTCCCTTACAAGTTCGTTAAAATGGTTTTCTTGGCTCCAGCTGCAGCAAATAGCCTTGCTCCTGCTTAAGTGCGATATCGAATTTAAATTTCATCTCTTCCATTGTCATACGGGTTCGAAGTGAAAACGAGCGAACTATCATCGACAATATCACCTTCATGCTTAGCATAGCGTACCGTGTTCCGAGACAATTGCGACTGCCGATATTGAACGGCATAAACGCACAGGCCGGTCTATCCTTGCTACGTGCCGGAAGAAACCGGTGCGGAACAAACTTATCAGCATCGTTCCCCCAAAAGTCTTTCCTGCGGTGCAGAGCAAAAAGGCTGACGACCACCGTCGTGCCACGTGGGATATATTGTCCGTCGATGAATAAATCTGCCTGAGCCTCACGGGCAACCGTTGCGCCCGGTGGAGCCAACCGCAAGCATTCCTTTATCACGCACTCCAGGAAGCTTAACCGTTTAAGCTTCTCCTCGGTGATTGGTTCGTCAAAGCTGCAGAAAACCTCACTCAGCTCCAGGTATAGTTTTTCCTGCACATCGGGATGCATTGCCAGGAACAGACAGGTGTGGCCAATGAAATGCGCAGTGGTATCGTTGCCCTGGAAAGAATGTAACATTACAGGTACAGGTGGTTTAAATATAATGAATAAGCGCCCGTCTCTTACAGCTCCAATAATGGAGTAAATGTTTTGCACAATTTCTGCATCCGTCAACGGAGCATCATCCGTTGTCGTAAGCAGCCGATCCAGCATGGCGGGAGAGTCAGCAGTTTCATATAAAGCTTTTTCCAACAAGTTTCTTCTGTATGCAACGACCTGCAAGTAGAAGGATTCATTACAACACATCCCACTCTCACTGGATTGCTTTCTCGCAAAATCACAACAAACCATATCCACCACACGGTAGCATTCGGATCGCGATTGGGACTCAATTTTGTAGTTGTTTGAAAACTTGTACAGCCAATCGCAATGGTGTAAAGCGTTTACTGCTCTTGCCGAAATCATCTGGAATAGGCTACAAGTAGAAGAGTCGTTTCAGTAACGTTTGTATCCTACTACTACTAACCCAGCCTCTACTAACCTGTCCAAATGTTTTAGAATATTTTTTACCTCTCGTCGCTCAACTGCATCTACACCCAATGTTGTGGAAAAAATAATGTTCAGCATACACTCGCTCAGTAACGGTGCCAAAGAGATGGTCAGTTCAGGTTCAGCAATTGATTCCAGTTTAGAAATCAAGTTTGTAGCACATTGGATAAATAATGGCAATGCGTTGCTCACCTTGCCCGTGCTAAACGCTGGACTCAGTATCTTGCGATATCGTTTCCACTTATCATCTAAAACGGTTGTAAAGCGTTATTTTCCTACCAGCTGCCAATCAACCACGGTGCACTCACAGCTACGCGTGAGAATCCCATGTTCCAGTCGCACGAATTCGTAGAAAAATGGTTTCTCCAGGCACTTTGGATGAGATAGGACAGCTTCCGCTAGTGTTGGATTCGACGTGCACAGTATCAATCGTGGTCCAAGCCACACCTTGAACCATCGCTCGAACTGGGTAAATGGCTTCACGACATTCTCGAACAGTTGGGCGGGCGATTTTGCCATAAACGATAAACCATTGCCAACGATCGGGTAGTAAGGTTCAGCGCGTGGAATATGTTGTGCGTATCGATAGCGTGCAATGCATCCGTAGTAATAATACACACACAAAGCGATAACTAGTAGTATTGCAAACAACATACTGATCGGTGCTAGCGCCAAAATGCAACTGAATGCTGCATTCGACTAGTTCGATTTGATTGCATACAGTAGGTGAAGGATAACGAGCGTTTTTCAGCGGTGATGCTGTAAATTAGTACGCTGCCCATCACGGTATTCGTGCGCATTGCAATCTACATGTAAACTAGTCCACATGCTCATTCGTCACTGTGACGTCGTTCTAACAGAGAATACAATCGAATCGTTGCTTAGTTAATCAATCATAAGCAATTACATCTTTCATGATACTTATCCCAAAAAAGTTTAGCATTACAAAGTCAACTACAACAAATATGCATGATGTTTGTTTGAGACATAGATATCCATTTTAACATCCGAACACAGAGGCAACCTTAACGTGAAATTGCATAGCGTCTTCCGCTACAGTCATGAAGGAAATTTTTGCAAACTGAATCTAATATTCCCGCGACAGCAGATGGTACATGGAAAAAATATGTATATATATACCCAACGACATAATTATATACTTAGGTTGTAGGGATTAGTATTTGAGAAAGAGAAATTAGTATCGCTCTCATGCCAATGATTAGCCACCTACCTTCGTTAACCGACCACCAGATGGCGTTATAAAACCTTTCGAGAAACAGGCAGTGCTTGTTGACTGATATCCGAGTCTGCAAGACCATGAGTTGTCGAGAGCAGAAACGCGCCTGTCAAAACAAATAAAACACATCCGGAAAGTAACATGATAGTATTATCCTTCACTTAAGCGATATCCTTGAATCAACCGACATTGTAGGAATCTGTCTAACCACAAAACAGTCGACCATTCGATAGATACAGATCACAAGCTTACCTGTGTAGCAGAGTTCTTGGGAATACATTCTACTCTTAGGGCTGTAATAAAAAGTGTGGCTTCGTTCGGGCAGACAATATAGTTTATACACCCTTGCAAAGAAATTGTTCAAAGAAAGACTTTAATGGGTGATAGCAAATCATAACTAATGAACGAAGCACAGCTTTTATGCAAAAAAATTACCGCTTCATTAAGATGCAGTTTAATAATATAATTTACTGCATGCTACTACCGATCGTTACCGTAGACATGGAACACGCTTTTTTACAGTATCTTTGAAAAAATGGCATCAATTAGTTTGCATTTATTTAGCATACATTTCCACAGCAAACCTTTCGAACTTTGGTACACCTTTTGGTAGTTGGTTCTGGTACTGTCTATTCATTCCTTTGGTTTTCGGCAGGTAGATGAAGTATTAATGTTACAGCCACAGCCCGTCGTTTTAATCCCGAAAGCAGCAGATCATCATTCATCAAAACCGTTCGTTGTTTTGCTATCGCATAAGCGATGGCTGTAGTAACTTTCGATCAACAGTTCGAGGTTGAAGTGGGTAGGTCATATCGATAGGCAAGCGCATGTATACCCAACCAGCTGACGTTTGCATCCATTCCCAATGGCACAAGGCGTTCCGTTCAATCAGCTGTTTCACTCAAACATTTACCAGCGATAGAAGAAAACTAGACGAATTTTACCAGCTGAACGGTCCCGTCGCTGCACCCGACGTACAAAGAAGTTTTGTCAGCACCAACCGCGACAGTGTTGATGCAAATGCCGCCTGAACCGAACACAAACTCATTGCACAGCATTGGTTCCTTTGCGTCCAACTCCGACCACTGCTTAATCGCACCATCATAGCCTGCTGTGTAGAGATACTCATCCCTAGCTACCATGGTATTAATGATCATGCTGTGTGCATTCTGGAAAGGTATTGAGTATGAATTAGTCATATGTCCGTTTTCTTCATTGTCCTAAACCACAATTTTATGACGTCTTACCTCTTTGGTCCATATTACGGGGTATTGTTCTTTTTTGTTATTTCTAATCATTGTCAGCCCCATTCCGTCTCGCGTCAGTATAGCTACGTTGTTGTACACTCCAGCCTCCGTACTGCTACCGCACAGCCGAACCGGGTATCGGCCTGGGATGGAAGCTTTCGTCATGAACCGACCGGAGGCGGACCCTTCGATAATCTCCGTTACTGTGAGATCGTTGTCTCGGATCGAGTAAATTATGTTATTTTGTATGGCCATCGAGCGTACCTGCTCGACAACGTTGAACTTGTACTTAATACGCTGATCGATCCACATTGTGATGATTCCCTTATCGTCACCGCTGTACAGGTTATCCTTAGGATCCACAAACAGGCATTCGATCTCATCGTTGCATTTAAGCAGTTCCTTGCAGTCATCACAGGTTAACGGACTGGTAAGGCATTTGATCGTCCCATCAGAGCTGCTAGTGTAAAGTTGGCCTTTCGAATCGTTTGCCATCGCGTAAATGTAGCCTTCGTGTGGTGTTAGCTCTTTCACTAACCGTAGATCTTTGCTCCATACCTACAATGAATTAAAAAATATTATTTCAGCACACAATGATGCAGCAAAGTTATTAGTAATACTAGCCACACAACGTTTTACCCAAATTGGGCAACGCGAAATCGTTTAAGGATACTTCTTATTGTGGGTGAGATAAGCGTTATCAACAAAAGCTTCTAGAGTTCACCGTCGCGTATTTTGGTTTGTGTATAGTCAAAAACTTTCCTGTATCGTTTGGAGTTTTAATATCGTTTCTTCATAGGCGAGACGGTGGCGATCGGAAGTACATGTCAGCAAACGGTGAACTAAATTTAGATCGTCACGTTCGTAATCGAGAATGATCTTTTTTCTAGAAACTTACGTACCGTAAAAAAAAATCAAACCTTTTATGGAAAAATATAACATTTACCTTCACTTTTCCGTCTCCTCCGGCACTGAAGACGTGATCGTTGTGGAATAAAACGGCCGTTGTATCGCTGCTATGTTTATTACTATCGTCGGAGACGTTTACTACTGTCGCAGGCATTTCAATGCGGCGCTTCACGAACTGTTCCAAATTATTACCAATCTTTTTAAGCAACCAATTCTGTTCCCACACCTACGAAAACGGCAGAGTACGAGATTTTTACTCTATCACTGATCAGAAGATTCAAAGTCTGTTATCTAGAGTTTGCGATTATTAGGCAGACCAATCACGCTTATCTCGAGCAGCAAAAACAAACACGCACAGAAGGGCACAGAAGAGCAAAGAAAAACAATTGCAATTCGGCAATTTTGCAGTCGGCGAGGAAGTTTAAAAGTGTGTGAAGAAGAAGAATGTTTTGATTCGACTTGAAGCCGTCAGCAAAGGCAGAGCTGTCAAGCACGGCATACGGCAAGGTATATAGATCCATACACCTTGGCTCTGCTGCGCCGTGTGATGATGTTTTGGTGATGACGATTGTACAGCTGACGATAAACATAAATAATCCGTGCTAAAGCAACCTGCCGTTTTCCAAGGTTGCATGTTGGCCCCCCAGATCGAGCTAAAATGTAATAATTGTCCTAGTTCGTGTACCAAGAACGAACCCTTCCCCACCCGTAGAGGCTAAGTTGTGCCCGCTACACGTTGTGTTAAATGTGTTGTATGTTATTATTTCGCTGTGCTGTGACTGTAAATAGGCAAAATTATTCTCACCATGGGTCGAAATGTTCTCCTTAGTAGTTTGCAAAATGCATCCTTTAGCATAGTTTTTCAGGTGGGAAACCGAACGGCTTACTGTACGGGTCGTGGAAGATTAGTAATAAGATGTTTTTTTGCTCACTTGTAGATCGTATGCCGGTGTATCACATTCGCCATCAATGCGTTCATCGTGCGGAACGTTGGCCGGGAGGTGCTGGGAATAACGAACGTACGGTTGCTGCTGCTAGAGAGCACACTGCTCTTCCTTTCGAAAGAAGCCATCATCCGATCAGCGCTGAGCTCTCGGCACAACAAACAGTGCAGCTGGGCCCAACTGATCAATCAATTATGGATCACGTATGATTAGCTATTCTCTGGTAATCACTTTGATTCCAATTAAAAATATTTTTTCCTTAGTGTTCCAGTTTGTATCACGCTGTCCATACCGTGTTTGTACATCTGGCTCAACTGGCTATCGCCAGTCGATACGATCTACGCCGAGCAGTACCGATTCGGATGCTTAGCCATAGCCTTTTCCTGCATCATAGAATTAACCGCCGAAGCACCCATTTTCGTGGGGCAGGTGTTTTGTTTCGTGAAGCTGAAGGTCATCCTCGACACCGGGCACATCTTTATACGCTCCTTCATTTTCATCGTGATCGTGCTGTTGAACAAAGACATAACCATTTACGCGTTTGGGATCGCGCAGATCACCAGCGCCTGCACAATCATTATCGGCAACTATGCATTCTACTATCTGTACATACCGAAGCTGCTGCGATACCGGACTGAGCTGAAGAAAGTGGATGACAAGTACGTGCTGCGCGACCGGTACGGGCAGCAGTTTGAGAACATGGAAGATTTTCCGTTCGTTTCCATTAAGCAGATGCTTCCGGGAGTGTTGCCGAATCCGGTAAGGAGGTTTAGGTTAGAAAACACACGAAAACAAACAGAGAATTTTCTAACGCATGCTTCCAAATCTTGCTTGCCCCCACCAATTAGAACTCCATCTTCAATTCCGATCTGCAAACGCTTGTGCTCAGCTTTGCTAAGCAAGGCATCCTGAAGCAAGTGTTAACCGAGGGAGAGAAATACGTCATGTCCGTCAGCCCTGTGCTCACGTTTAGCGAGCAGGCAACGTACGATGTGGTGAATAATATGGGCAGCCTGGCGGCACGTTTCATCTTCCGCCCGATCGAGGACAGCAGCTACTTCTACTTTACGCAGTCGATCGCACGCGATACGACCCTGGCCGAGCAGAAGCGTGAAACCGTGCAGGAAGCCGCGGATGTGCTCGCCTACGTTCTGAAAACCGTCACCTCGATCGGTTTGCTCGCGTTCGTCTTCGCTCAAAGCTATTCCGGCACCGTGCTGCTACTGTACGGTGGGGCCGATTTCGTCGAAGGAGGTTTACCGGAGCAGCTGCTGCGCTGGCACAGTCTTGCGATCGTGCTGCTCGCACCGAACGGCATTACGGAGGGGTACATGTTTGCGACCAACACCTCCAAACAGATCGACACTTACAACTACTACATGGCGTTCTTTTCCGTCACCTTTCTGCTGCTGTCCTATCAGCTCACCAACT
This sequence comes from Anopheles punctulatus, assembly GCA_000956255.1. Lineage (NCBI taxonomy): Eukaryota > Metazoa > Arthropoda > Insecta > Diptera > Culicidae > Anopheles > Anopheles punctulatus. Next base: position 7,436 of record JXXA01017018.1, read on the forward strand.
GGTTTGGCCCGGTCGGCTTCATACTAGCCAACTGCTGCAACATGAGCTTCCGCATCAGCTACAGCGTGTTCTACATCGGCAAGCACTTCCGCACAGTTCGAATGAACCCAATTCGAAAAGCGCTCCCCGGACCGATGTATCTGACTGTGTTGGGTGTGTGCGGAGTGGTTTGCAAACTGTCCGAATCCTACTTCAGTGAACGGTCCATTCTCTGCCATCTGCTGGTGGGCGCCCTCTGTACCGGACTGTCCGTTGGTACATGGAGCTTTGAAAATCGACAACTTTTGCGCACCGGATTGGCACGGTATCGGACACGGAAGCAAAGTCTCACGCCGGACGAGGAACCGTTGACGTCGTGAACGTCGTGCTTCCATTTATGTGGAATTGAATCTGTACCAAAGACAAACTACATGCAGTGGCTTTCAGAGCTTTGTTGGATTTGATATCTTTTTTGTGTGTTTTGCTGATTGCCATATGGTTGCCCATCTGTCTGTCCGCTGTAAGTAACGAGATAGATATTTAGTGCGAAAAAACAAAACACTGCACGCTGACATGAAAATCTAAATTGTGAAATTTTAACAAATAAATCGTACTTAGAACTCGTATGCTTTGGGAATGTTGTCGTGTGTTGTCTCCTGTGTTTAAGAAGTAAACCTTTGAGTCGTTTTGTCTTTCGTAATATTTGAATTCACTATCCCTTCGGCACTCTTTTACATCATATCCATAAAATCCTATATAATGCGATCCATACAAATATTTTGAAAAAAAATTACAAACTGACTCCCAAAGGGTGTTACCGACATAGTCAAAAGACTAGGCCTGAATTTCGGTCGATAAATTTCGCACCGAAGCACAAAGCATAACGAGCAAAATGTATCGCCTAGTGTCTTCAAACCGATACGATCAATCCAAAACAATAAACACTATTCGACCGTTTGGCATTGACCGTTTAACATTCTCTCAAACAAAAAACATTACTTTTTTATCAATTAATAAACAATGGTGTCATCTCAAAACCAAAATTGTGGTTCAATTTTCAGACCTTACAAATTCAGCTATGAAACTGTACCTCGTTTTTCTGCATACGCATCAGCCGAAATCTTTTCGATCCGAATGCACATATTACCCCGTCCGACGAATCCAACTGACCCAGAATGTGGTTACGTGCACGTAATGGAGGTCACACGTAATGTGTGTGTGTGTTAATTAATGATAACATTCTTTACTTTGTTTTGCTGTACGTTCTATCTGGGTTACGAGATAAATTGTTGAAATTATCCTAATGCTTCACCAGGTTCACTTTATTCACTAATTTCATGTATTTTCTTGTATTTTCGTTTCGCTTCTATGCCCTGTTAAAGGGGAGGGAGCGGGCGCATGTTTGCAAACTTTACTCCACTTTCCCCGTAACTTCCAATTATGGTCTCGCATACAGGAGCAATAGAAATATAGGTTCGACAGAGGAGATAACAATTTCAATATTACAAATCCGTTACACTCCGAATGAAAAACAAAAACCCTACTAGTTGTAGTACGTCCAGGTCGGCTGGTTTACTCCCGGTAGCCATTGTGTCGCTCGTTCGCTTGCATCGGAAGTTAGTATAATATCAGGTTTGGTGTGGTTCCGAGCGCTTCGAAAAATTTGGGGATAAAAAGGAAGGCAAATGCACATGCAAAATGGCCAAACATTTGCGCTGCGTGGCGAGGGCGACGGGCAACTGTTGACATGTATTCCACATGCGTTGTACGGTAGGAACCAGCAACCTTAACGGAATGAAAAAAACGCTCCTACACTCACGTTATCTAGCATCTGCCCCATACGCTCGTCTACAGCTAGGATGTTTCGCAGCGTGTGCTAGGATCTTATCACTCTTAAACAACAACAAAAATTCACAGAACGAAAACAAAAAAAACTTATCCAGCGTCTAGAGGCGGAATCTCATGATGTGCCGGAGGAGAGTATTGATGAAAGAAAGAGTAAGAGAGACTAACTGACTGACTTTCGCTAGCATCTAACCTAACTGTGACTGAACTGATGATGATCATTATGATTCTCACTCTGTCTCTCTCTCTCTCTCGCTCTCGCTCTCTTTTCTTTTCCCTCTCTAGTAAAACATGTTGGCCGTGCTTCCGGTAGCAGATCCGTACGGGCTCGACCGACTTCCACCGTACGGATTGCCCGTCGTCGTCGAGGATGCTGCCGTGGTCGATCCGGAAGCGGACACGTTGCTCATCATTGCCGAGGTGGATGGGTGGACGTGTTGCATGGCAATCGAGCTGCTTCCGAGGCCACCAACACCTCCCATGCCCGTTGTGGAAGTGATAACGGATGGGTGTGTTACCTTATTCTGCTTCAGGCACCACTCGACAAAGTCATCGATTAGTACCGGCCATGCTCCTTCCGCATCGTAGTTCGACATACTGTCATCGATGTACGTGGCAAAGTCAAGCAGTAGATTCCACGTGTCTTTCGGGATTGATCGCTTATGATTTTCCTGTGCAAAAAAAAACGACCCATAAGCTTCAGTACAGCTTCTGTCCCACCGCCGGCACGCGTCAGAGCACTCACCACCAGAAACTTGCACCAAAGATCAAGAAATTTGAATCGATCCTTAAGTACAATGTTCCAGTACGCGATGGCCATCTCTAGATCGAGTCCCTTCTGGCCGGGATCTTTTGCGTAGTTAAAGGTGAATTGATAGAAATCTTTAAACCGTCCCGGATCCTTCAGCTCCTGCTCGAGCCGCGGTAGCTTCTCTTT
>JXXA01017023.1:0-10342 GCA_000956255.1 Anopheles punctulatus
GTTCATCTTTTACTTTTTGTTTGTATAACTTCATCTCTTGCTCTGTTTTCTGCCTTTTCGATGCGTTCGCATTCGCTTTGTTTTCTTTAAGGACACATTGGCATTCGTGTCGTCTTCTCTTCCCAAACCACTCTTTATTATACACGCCTTGCTTTAGTACTGCTAGTAGTCATTTGGTCCCAGACAAATGTTATAACTCACTCAATGGTTGCGCACTCTCGCCAAAAGTGTGGCCAAAACTGGAGCTGGGATGGGTCCCTGTAATGAAATGTTCGTGCCCTTTCTTACAGCCAGCCACGATCCACGACGAGCAGCTCCAAAAACACAGCTCCTCTTGCACAGCAGCCTGCACTTCCATGCTGCCGAGCTCAAATTTCGATCCACTCTTCACCGCCCGCCGGGATGCACAGCGACATTGTAAGTGCATTTGTCGCCTTCAGCAGCAGTGGGAAGAAAAAATTGTACGCCCAAACAAAGATGTAATGTCGTTTGGCGTGCGCTGGTCGCGTGTCGTTCGCTGCCACGCGAAACATGGTGATGTTGTCGCGTTTGTGGTGCGCGCCGAATGCTTCCTTTTCCATCGGATGCGCTGCTGTTTTGTTGTTCGGTTTGGGACCTTCTACCCCGGACGTGTTGGCTGAGAGCGTAGCGAATCTGCGAAAGAGTGAATGATTGGAAAATGTTGATTTAGTAAACGATTTGGAACTAATGATTATCGTGTAAATAAATAAAATAAAAATCATCGTGTTCACAATATTTTCGTGTGCTTAAATGATTGTAGAACTTTATTTTTTTCCAGTTTATGGTTATATCTAATAACATTTCTATTTTAGGTCGCATTAGGTAAACATTTCTTAAAATGAAAAATATGCAAACATTTAATGTTTGTTGAGATTGTCAGTGTACCAAACTCAGTTTCCGTTGATCCGTTCCCGCACAGATTACTTTAAATCAATACCAGCAAACCGAATGCATCGAGGATTATCCGCAAAATCACCATTTTTTGCCCGCGTTAAAATTGTACCATTCATTGCGCCCCATTTTCTGCGCGAGAAAAACGCGACGTTCATAGCCTTCTGTTTTTTTTTTTCGTTTGCGTTTGTGTCGTCATCGTTGGCGATGGGTTGAGGTGGAACGGCGTGAATGCTTTCCGTCTCGTTCATAGCGTCGCCCCAAACTCACACACAACCATACACACCCGCAAATGTAAAGCGCAATGGGTGTTAAGAGGTGTCGGTTATCATGCTATGCTAAATAAAACCACACATAAACGAAATCAACATAAATACTGTGACCCACCAAATCTGTAATGTCTCCCCACCGGACTCACACTGTGTAGCATTTACACAGACACACACACACACACACGCACGCCAGCACGGAACCGGATCGTGTGAGATGCGGAATTTTGTGTGAGGGCAGCCGCAACCACTATCTCTCAGTCGCTAACGAAGCGCGCTAAATTCACGAGATGAATGCCTGGTGTATGTGTGTGTGTGCTGCGAGAGATTGGAGGGTGGGGTTTGGGAATGGGGATGGTGACATACCATACCTCCCCTGCCACACCAGGATCGCGTCTTTCTCGATCGGGCTGTGCTCTTTCGCAAAAGGCGCGAGCGCGTGCGCGCGCGATTGCGAAAACGATATTAGAGAAGGCGCGTAATCGCGCGCATAAAAGGTAACCTTCGAAGTTCTTATTCGTGTTTGTGTGTGTGTGTGTGTGTATGTGTGTGTGTGTGTTGTTAGTGTTCAGCTCCTGTTTGGGCGATCCGGAACAACATATTTGCGAGCGCGTGCGCGCGCTTTTTTTATTTTCGGATGCAATTTTTCGCACCTTTGCCCGCCCGACGGCTTAATTGCCGCCGGGAGAAAGAGACAAACGTTTCTGGTGCATTTTTTACACGTCCGGGCGATGTGTTAAAGGTGAACCGGTAAAGATTACCTACATTATGTGAAAATGTTATTTGTGCAGCAAGCTGTTGCGAGCTGTATTACGATAATGGTGATAGAAAGTCTCAATATGTTAGCCGTGTTTGACGCTGGTTAGTCTTGGAGACATTATTCTGCTGATTTGTATGTACGCGTTAGCTGCAAAGTTGAGTAAATTATTCATGCCATGCCACAAAGCTCAAGCAAAGCGGACGGAAGGGAAGTGGAAGCCCACACCGGCGAATGAATGGAGGGCAAACGCATAATTTGCTTCCGACGAGTGTTTTAAATTTTAAATTAAACTCCCTTCCGGGTGAAATTTAACCAGATAAAACGATAAATAAACGACAAAAAAAACCCACTCTTGCCCCAAATAAGCAGCAAACTTGTGTGAATTTTGAATGTCAAAAATTTGTCGGAAATCGTTCGTAATGGCATGCATTATGCATACGCCAAAAAAAAAAAACAAAAATCGGTTGCAATGATGCATCCCGAGGTGAATGGTGAAGTCGCTCCACCACAAACACCTTTACAAATTGGGTCATTAATTTCGCCTACCGGTGAGTCTTTGCCTTTAACGGCGCTTTTTGAGGCTTTTTCGAGTTTTTCTTTTATAGCAAATTACAGTCTTTCACAGTGTTTCGTTCGGGTGTCAAAGGAGCTAGATATATTTTATTGTTCCACGCTCCGGCAAGGCATGGCAAGTGGGTGGTTGTTCCGTTACGGTTGACGGTGGCGTTACGCTTGGGCGCGATTTAGTTTGCAACCTAAATGTTCCTCTTCCAAGTGCGCCCAAGACACTGCACCGAGCTGTTTATTGTCGGGTTCGGTTCCACTGTCTCGAGCACCAAAAATAATTAAATAAAAAAAAACGCACTCTACCGGCTATTTGGTATTGTGCAACGGCCTGGCATGAATGGAAGCTATGTGGATATGAATAATGAATGGAGAACGGACGAAAACCCCCGGGCTAATTGCTCACGTCCCCTACGCTCTAGGTGCAGTGCTTTCATTAGTCTCCATCTGCCATAGACACTCATCGCTAGTAATGAAGCGTTTTTCGCCGCTTTTTACTGCCTTGCGTTTAGGATTGAAAAAAAAAAATCAAAACTTATAGTGGAATTGAGAATTGAGAACGTGTGGAATACAAATGGCTGCTTTCGATAGGCTCATGTGTGAAGTAATTAGATGTGAGCACGAACTTGCATCTGCAGCCGCCGATTAATGGTGCGTACAATTCTTTTATTTTTATTTTCCATAAGCAGTACGCGTCGGGGCGCGCCCCGGGAGAGCGAATAAATTTTTATTTTATCTCAATTGAAGTTAGTTTTTTCTCCCACCACACATGAACCTGCTTTCAAAATGAAGTAATAATGTATGAACCCGATTCCGGTTTGCAGTTTTCTTTCAGCTGAGCCTATTGCCTTTCTTTGGCGGTCGCCTGCACACCATGGCGCCGAGTAATTGATCAAAATTCGAGCGAACGTGTTGCGAACGGGTTACCCTTCGATCCGGCGTGGCGGCGTGCTTGTGTGCGAATGCCATTACACTGTTCTTAAATTAATTTACCACCTCACACAGCGCCCGAAAGTAAGAAAACTGGCCAACAGTGGCGAGCGCTCGTCGCCCTGGGTGGAAGGGCGGCAAAGTCATGGCGCATCTACGCCGGGATGTGGTATGACTTCATTCCGTTCACATTCGGTCCGGCCGCAACCGAGAGCACGCACGGCCGCCACGAGTTTCCGCTGGGTTGTTTTTTTTTTTGTTTTTGCATTTTTCGTTTCTTCTTTTTCTTGCGAATCGACGCTCGGACGATACAAAGTGCACGATGCAGCCGGAATGCATGATTGTTTCCGTGTCCGCACGGCAATCGCGTTACTAGCGTCAGACGGCACACCCGTCTGTTTTTCACGAACACCCGCGTACGGTCGGTTTTCAGTGCCTACTCGGATAGGCGTGGTGTTTCACCGATTGCATGTTTTTTTTCCCCCCGTCGCCCCGAGCGTGGTCGAGCGCGTTGAATGCACACTTAATGTGTGCTTTTAATTTATTTCTATTTATTTTATGGCACCAAAGCACTAAACCGACCATCGGCAAATGCAGTGTGCGCGATCGCCGCTCGGTTTGTTGATCGTCTTTAATCGAAACTGCATTTTAAATAACGTCCGCTCGCAGTCCAGCGGCTTTGTGTGCACTACCCTGTCCTTCCTCTCGACTTCCCTCGCCCTCGGAACGATGACCTCCGTGGGGGTCGTCCGTGACGAAAAGGGTGACCAGCAGCTGCTTGCCACAGCGAGTGCGGTGCGCTTTAAAATATGCTGCTTTTTGGATTAGACGTTCGGGAATAAAAAAAGCACCACCAAGCCTTTGGAGCTGGGGAGCAAAAAGGTCAACACAACTGCGGGGCAGGGCACAATTAGCCATTCAAACAACTGCATCCGTTTTTGGTGGTGTACAGTTCGTGGCAAACGGTAACCGTTGCCCCACTCACCGGAAGTGATTTGTGAGTCTTTTGCTTTGTCCAATGTGTGATGGTTAAATATGAGACCGTCAGGTGTGACGGAGAATGCCTGTGCCCCGAATTAGAGCTGAATATTTATGGTTGGATATGGATATCTTTGATGCTAATAGAAGACTGTTTTGTGAAGGCAGTGATTTGATCGCTACAGCTTGGAATATATTGATTCCAAGGGCTGTTGTTGATGAAATCGAGATGGCATGAGAAATTACATGAAAAATTCATTATTTTTTTTGTTTTATGATCAAATCCAAGCAACATACAAGAAGCAACACTTCACAATCTTCAAAAAAACACAAGCAATCTTCACAAAAAAAACAAAAATTAGGAACACTATTCTCCTATATTATTGCAAGCCTGAATTGCAACTAACAATATTCCTTGCAAAATATGAGTACAAGAAGAAATTTGTTGCGATTGCGATATGTGAAGATTGAACTATAAATTAATTCCAGAAGGTGTCGATCCTGGACAACAGAATTTAAAAAGTAAATGAAAGTGGTTCTAAAATGTTTTAAAAAATGGAAAGGCATTTTGCGTTGCGTTTAAAAGTTTTTTCTTACCTACAATGCAATTTGGATAGACTCTTAACACACCAGCTTAAGGAAGGCAAATTTCTTAACTAATAATGTACCTAAATCAATAGATAAAAATCTGATAAAACTGTTGTTTATAATGTTTGAGTGCAAAATCGAAAGCTGTTCTGGGTTAAATATGCCGAACAGTTTAAAATGTCACCAAAAACCACCGGTTAAGCGTGGAATACAGAATGTGAAGTAATGAACGACCTTCACCTTGACTGTGAGCCGTGGGTAGTAAACACAAAACCAATACTCTGCCAGCATGGCGGGGGGGTTTGGTCTCGTTATCGCTGCCCCGCACCAGTGGTGGGAAGAAAACATAAAAGCGAAACACAAATACAAAATAAACTCCGGCGTACACAAATGTGCGCGTGCAAATAGCGGTGGGAAAACAGTAAAATTCTTTCTATTTGTAACGACTGTTCAAGCAACATGTGCCAGCAGCTAGGGTAGTGCGCGATCGGTGGCATTTGTGCAAATATTCATTTTGTCATTTTCCACCTGCCCGCCACCCGCGCGTCATCCCCCTTCAGCTAGGTAAGATGTTGTAAAAGGCAAAACAAGAGCAGTAAGGTACGATGCGTATTGGGCATCGCTGGCCGATGATGATGATGATGATCGTGATCGCGGCATCGCATTTTACCATCCACTCTCCAGTCCCGTCCGGAACGGCATCGTACGATAATTGTGTCTTGCTAACGGTAGCTCCGCCGGTTTTCGTATTCTGTGGCTACCAGCGTTTCGCGCTATTTTCGCGCACAAGGCGCAGACACGATGGCTACAGAACACCCCTGCCTGCCAGCGCACACCAACACAGACACACACACACACACTAACACGTAAAGTGTTTTTCAGCGGTCTCGTGCTGACTGTTTAGCACACCTTTTGTGCGTTTTATTTCAACGATTGGAATGAAAACCCCCGCGGTCGGGGGTGGCTGAGCGTGTTTATGTCTGTGTGTGTGTGTGTGTTGGGTGAATTTTTAGCAACGCTACCCTGTGTTGGGGTGATTTCGACCGCGAAAGGAACGAACAAAAAGAAAAAAACACAAAAAAGTTTCCGACAAAGATTACGTGCCGTAAGATAAAGCAAGCGATGAGGCCGTTCGAAACTGGTACGAACGGTACAAGCAAGGTACGTTTCTCGGTTCTTCTGGGCGGGAAAACGATGACGTCCCTGCCATGTGTTCCCGCTCGAGGACAGGTTCGTGCGCACCAGCCCCAAAAGAAAGCCCCGTTTTAGCTTGCAGAAAAGGGCGCGCGATTTCGATTTATGTTGGGAAAGGTGACGTCCAAAAGGAAGCCCAAAAATGGAGGAAAAAACAAAATGCATTCACTCCCGCCGAAAATCCCGTTTGTGCGTACGCGTGCGCGCAGCAACACTCGCTCGGGTGCTTCCGTGTGAGTGCGGCGACGAACGAGCGAACGGGAGAAGGAGCGAATGCATTTTTAACGGACGATCTACCACACGATCCACGTACAGCGAGCATAATAGGGCGACAAAAGATCCCTTTCTCTTTCTCTTTCTTCGTTTCTCTCTCTTCTCTTCCTCTCTCTCTCTCTCTCGACCCGCCAAAACCAAAGTTGGCGCAAATCTTTCCCGCCGTTTTTGTCCGTTTTCCTTTCGGAGGTGAATTCTAAACACCGGGTGGCGATGACGCAGGTAGTCGTGATGATGATCGCGGTCCCGCGTTCAGAATCGGGTTTATGATGGTGTAGTAGGCGGGCCAGTGGGTCAACCCGAACCGAGCCGTTTTTTTTTCTCGTGATGTTATTTTTTTATTATTAAGGGACGTTTGCTGATTTCGTCTCTCTATCTCTCACTCGTACACTTTACTTTTGCTTTGCCCAGTGTTTTGGTTTACAGATGTGGCCGTTTTGCGCAAATTTTTGTGTTGCATTTAACGCGCAAGCGAAGGAAAAGGAACGCGGCAGGCACTCCGGTACCTGGATCGGTCTAATGGTTGGTGAAAACATGAAATTGCTCATAAATATCAGCCATAATACGTTTTTTTTGACACATTTCTAAACCGTCCTGATAAAAGTGAGAAAAAAATGATGTAATATAAGATTTAAATCTACAAAAATCAAATATTCGCGATCGAAAAATGATCGCAGGTGGACGTATTGAGAATAATTCCATATGTTAAAAAAAACAAGCAACACGGCCAGGCCGTTTCTTCTTTAAATAATACATAAATAAAATTAAAAGTTCTTAAAGTATCATATCCAAAAGGAGGTCTAAAAATCTCATTTGTCATGAAAATTCTAATAAAAACCAACATTTACATCCGTGGAAAAGACTAATTTGCATGTTTCTATTCCACCTGCACAGAGATCGTAACAGTCGAAAACACCAAAGCATCTCCTAAAGACCTTTCCCGCCGCTGGGCGAGTGGGGGAAAAAAAGCGCGCGCGAAAGCAAACCGAACACCTCTCATCTTGTGGATCCGGTTGACAGATGATCGGTTTTTGCGCGCGCGCGCGCGCACCCGCACGCACGCGCATCCTTTCCGCACACACAGGTGCGCTCCGAGTGACGTATGCACGGCACTCACACGTACCTGCACAGCCGCCACGGAAAGAGATGGCACATCGCACGCACACTACCACACCCACCCACCTGAGCGCACCCAAAATGCGACCGGTGTATGTGTGTATGCTTCGGTTTCAGTTTCGGTGTTGCAGTTTCGGTACATTTTTTGGCGCGAAAGCGCAATCCCATCGATACATAGTGTGTGTAGCACTGGTGAAATGCGAGAAAGGGCGAATTAATGCGTTTCTTAACTTACCTTTCGGAGCGGTTCGGTTGAGTGGGAGGGGAGGATGGGGGGCGGTAAAAACTATTTTCACACCCTCCTAACAGTTCGCGCCGGGCTACACTTCGACGTTCTGGGCGATGCCGGGAGTGAAACAGATGGTTCTTTCGTGTAACTACGCGCGTACGCTCGTTGACGCGCTTGTATTGATAATGTTTTGCTTATTTTTGTGTGGTTTTCGTTTGCTTGTTTGAATAGTTTTGTTTTCTTTTCCTTCTTCTTCTTCTTCTTCTTCTTCTTCTCTTGCTACGTTAAGTTTCTTTTGATTTTGATTTTTCTTTACACAGCCCACGGTGTTTGGCGGTATTGCACTCTTTTGGTGGCGCTCGTCACTTGTTCATCCTCGAGTCACTTTCTCTGGTGGTTGTGGTGGTGATTGGTGGTCGATCGTGGTTCATTACGCTCACCGTCGCCCGTCTCACTGGTGATGATGCAGGCGATGATGCAGCGAACCGGAGGCGGAGGGACTGGCGGACGACGTTAGGCCACGGCCGGTGTACGGATCGAACCCGTACCGGTTGAGCGCACGCTGCCGTTCCGCCTTCTCGTGCTCATCGTATATGCGCTTCGTTTCGATTGGATCGGGCCGGCCGAAGAGGGTGCGCTTGGTCGCGGATCGCATCTTCCCGAAGCCGGTGGAGGACACGGACGGTGCGTGGGGACTGATGCGGCCGCCACCGATCCCACCCGCCCGTAGACTGGCACCACCACCGCCCACACCGTGCCCACCACCGCCAACACCGCCGGCACCGGTGCCGTTGTAGTCGTACGCGGTCGAAACGCGGGTGGACGAGGCCGCCGCCGGCTGGGGCAACACGTTCGGGTGTTTCACGCTTCCGACGGTCATCGTCGTTGTGCGCCTGGAGGCTGGGCGGAATGTGGCGCGTTTCGTGGAGGGATGTGTTTCACAGCCTGCTAGATGGCTGTTGTGACGGTTCCTTTTTACTTCCTTTTAGGTCGGTGGGAGACGTCGCCTTCCAAATCGCCTCTTTTTTCCAAACAGCACTACTATTTGCACAGCAAACACACACACACACACACACACAGTTGGCACACTAGCGTGGGTATACCACAGTTCACATCACGCGGTTTCACTATCGGTGTTTAATGCAGCCGGGCACGAGACAACGGTACGGGCGCAGTTTCACATCTCGTTACAACGTTACTGACCTGTTGCCTGTCACTTTCGGTGGGATCGTGCATTCGTACACTTTGCACGAGTTTTTAGAGTAGAGAGAGGGAGAGAGAGAGTGTGTGTTTGTGTGTGAGACAGTGCTGTTGAGAGATATCTATGAGAGAAAGAGAGAGAAGGAGTTAGGAGAAAGAGTATGCACCGCTGCTTTCTACTATCATGACCGTCACACACGAACTCGTGCCCGTTTTCCCGTATTCGTCATTTCCTCAGCTACTATTTTCTATCGTTAATGGCACGCAATTTTCACAGCAGCCAGAGGAAGATCTTTCCTATGTTGGAAGCAAGCTATGTGCATCACACACACGCACACGCACGCACGCACACAAACATTCACAACCACACCAACACAAACTTCACTCACGAAAGGGGTACGCCCATGCACACACGTTCACGATGCCGATTGAAGAAGTTGGGTGCCTTTTTTTTTGTCGTGCAGTTTGCACTATGAAGATTTCATTCCGTGCGTTTTTTTTTTACTTGCCAACAAACACTAACGTACGGCCGCCGACAAAAAGAAAAAAAACGATCTTTGGTGGCTCTGCTCGTTCGTCTCACGCGTTACGTCAAACTGAGAACGAACTTTCGAATCACTTTCACAAAACTACGGCACTATATAGGTGGGTGTCGATTTCACGCGGTACAGCCAACGGTGCGGATCGCGAACGAGGCACGTTCGCCCCGGGGGGAATTTTTTCTCATATCGGTGGAAGATCAGAATGCAATCCAGACCCTTTGTTTCGATCCTTTCGCTTTTTTTTAAATCACCTTTCAGGTTGCTTTGCTAGCACGTGCACGTATGGCATGAGTTTCGAGGCTGAGCAGCTCTAAATGTATGCCGCACCGGGAGTTTTAACTTTAACACCAAATGATAAGCTTACGCGAACTGTTACAAACAATTGAAAGCACGAGCAGTATGCGCGCAACCTTCCACGGTCAGCATCACTTTGTTTGTGCGGCGTTAGGGGTGGTTGTGTGTTACCCCTGCGTGTTGCGCGGCAGGCTGCGATGGTGGGATGTGTTCGTTACAGTGATGTACGCTTGGGGTATTGTTTTCTTTTCGGTACAAAAAGAAGCGTACCATAATAATTTAATTTACCGTATAATTTGGAGTTGAAATAGTTACTATTTTTTATGGTGCTGTTGCACAGATAGACTGTTGATGGCAGCACAGTGGCATCGAACCGCCCAGCTCGTAAAGTTCGTTTATGTCGGCCACGTGGATGCATTTATTTAGTAAAGGACAAAGGAATATGATGAGAATTTATTGAAGCAATTTTCATCGGTTTTACTCGTTCAAAACT
>JXXA01017025.1:0-15991 GCA_000956255.1 Anopheles punctulatus
TCTCTCTCTCTCTCGGTTTCTCTAACATCATTCATTCAACTCTGCTAAGCTAGCGCGTAGTCCTGTCATCGAAAAGTGTTGTTTAAGTAGAAAAATAGTTATTTTACCAGTTTAAAAAAACAAACTATTCGATTCTGTCGAGAATGCGTGGTTTAGTATGTTTGCCTGTTGTAACAATTTTCCGCGAAGGAACGGGAAGGAGTATATTGGTTGGAGTTTAAGGTCTATTTTTTATAGTTTGCGCTTCAATCTGTCGGCGCGAATTGTGCAACCGTGGCCGGCTGTGCTTTGAGCGGTAGCGTTAGAGTTTGCTGTTATGGTTTTTATTTAATCTGAGCGGAGCGTGTATGCGTTTTGCTGGTGAATGGAGAAAAATCGTGTACCTGATGTTGTTACGCTTATCGTAAGTGTTTATTTAGGTGTGAGTTCTGCGCATGTTATTGTATGAGTTCCATTAAAAATTACGCATCCTTTCTACGGAATATGAAAATGTTAACGAAGTGGAGAAAAACGAGCAATATACCTCGCACCACTGCTCATCTGTTAAGATACTTTGACAAATGACTATTTTTTTCAAAATTATTCAACATTCACTCTTCTCTGGTTCAATGCATTGCCTTATCCTCCCTGATTATTTCTGACAGTAGCGGGGAAGTAATCAAAATCAGGCACACAATACTGACTCTGTTTGTGATGGCATACAAGCGGACGCAAAAAAAATATGTTTCTCTTTTTCAACAATCAGTTCTGTCCTGCATTAAACACAGAAAACTACTTCATAAGAATGTGTTAGAACAATATTGGAACAACCTCACGGAAAGCAAGTAAATAGATAACCACAAAATGCAACATAACCTCACCTTGTTGCCACCTGCTTGTTTCAATCTTGTGTTTTTTTCCCCACGCCTCTGTCAAAGGAGTATCTCTCCAGATAGCGGTTGCTTTGATCAACCCGTCAGGGTTAATTTACTCGATCTGAATATGCATGTAAAATACTAGATAATTTTGTTTGGATGTTGTGTTGTGTGTATGTGTTTTGTTGCATCCGTGCCATTTGAGAAGATTGATAAATACCGCCGCCCTCGTCACCTTCTGTGAATTATCTTGCTCTATAAACTACAATCAGCACGTATTCTGCGTTTGGCCATTTCCACACTATCGATCACACTATTCGTTTGTTTTGTAGTTTGTAGTCGTCCATGTCGCCCAGGACAGGGAGTCCTCCGGTTTTGTTCGCATAGCAGCAGTGGAGTATGCGTGAAGTTTTGTGATTGGAATCACGATTCCTGCGCAACCCGTCCAAGTTTGGTCGTTCCCTAAGTAACCTTGCGCGGCAATGTGCCCCTCGGCACGGACGTTCAGCAAATCGCAATTATCGGCCCAAAGTAAGGATTTTGAATACAGCGCGCTATCCTGACCGCAGAGGCTCCATTCCGGACGAGTAAACCTTTCCCTAACGATCAGCAAACAGGGTCCCTCCGTACGGTCGCTTTCGTAACTTCAGTTTTATAATACAATTTTAGTAGTACTAGGAGATTTCGTAACTTTCTGCTTCTCCCTTTCTCCCTACGGAGGCGATTTGTGTGCTTCTTTAGCATCTTCCACGTATCTACTCTCCCTGCAGTACAATTAGAAGTTCATTTGAGGATAGTGAAACGTTCATCTTCTTTCTGCCACTTCCGGCGAACTAATGCTCCTGCAGCCGTACGCATTCGTTTGTATGTGAATATGTATATATAAGGGTGTGTTGTATATATATGCGAGCTAATTCACTTTTGATCTGTTTAATCTTACATCTAATATTTAAACAATGTTCTCTCACAGTGGTCAGACAGTGGTCCATACAGTCACCGGACTGCCTGGGTGGACTTTCTCGCTTCCTACTCATCGTCCCTTGTCGTTTTCAAATATTTTGTTTTGCTTTGTTTTTAGTTTTTTGGTAATATTATGTCGCGTGCCTAATAATAATCATAATAATCATAATAATAATAATAACGACATAGATTGCTACAAACCGATTCAGCGTTAAACTGAGCACCTTCGGAAGAAGAATAGTCGCTCGAGTGCATCGCAGCGATCACACAACAAAATGGGAACTCATTCTACTTCCACCGTTCCACTGTGGCTCTTGTGAGCCTCTCTCTCTCATTCTCTCTCCGCTATTGGTTAACTTCTTTGCCACAATGCACGGGTTTACTTTTGTTGGCAACCCTTCCTGCCTACTTACGGTTGACGGTTGACTGACTGTCTTTACACTTCCAGTGACGCTACTACTGCAGATTGAGATGAGCCTGTTTGGCTTTCGACAGCAGGTCGGTCGTCCGGAGGATCGGATGCCGAAGCAGTAGTGCACTTTCCGCCGAGATGATCGGCAGCGAGTTTGTCCAGTGAAAGTTGATAAGGTGACTAATACTATCGAAAACTCGATCTTTGGTTCGTACCTGCAACATGAAACGGGGAAGAAATGTATTGGACTGGAGGCTCAGACACGGAACAACACCCCCTACTTACGATTCCTTCCGGATCGATCAGCAGCAGGTGCTTGGGTGAGTTGTTCTGCATGCCGGTCAGCACGTACTGACCGTGCGTGCCGGCCGATTCGCGCACCAGAAAATCGCCATCGTTTTTCAGCAGATGCTCGGATTGCGCCCTGCTGATGCTACCATGGTACCACGACTCGGTCAGTAGCTGTGACTTTTGGATCTCCGACGAGATGGTGAACGGTTCTGAAAATACACACGAAAGGCAGACCATTAATTGAACTCTTCTGCGTCGAAGAGCGACGTTCATAATTGCGATCACTTACGCATATCAAACACATCCTTTACGATCGAGCTGGAAGATATTGACTTATTATTGCTGTGCGCATTGTTCGCGGCGTTCGCGTGCTTGTCGTTCACGTAGTCATGGCTCGGAAGCGGTGTGTTGAGGTCGATCAAATTGCTCGGTATCCTTTCGCGGGTTTGCTGTGAAGAAGACAATCGGAATCGTGTTTTTTTTGTTTAAATAAAAAAACTTCGAAGTAAATTCAGTAAAGAAATTAACTTGATACAGGACGAAAAGACGCTCTCGATCCGTTTTTAACATTGTTCTGCATTAGGAAATAACTATTCCTAATTCATCTATACAAATCGTTGATATAATAACAGTTTCGTGAACTCCTGTCGGCTCCGCTTACCTTCGCGCTGGAAGAACTGTGCGATTGCGACGAGGAGTGGTGATCGTTCTCCGTCAGCAAATCGGGCGGCATCTTGTCCGGCAGGTCGTTGTAGTACTCCTTGTCGGATCGCGTCAGCTCGCGGAATTTGTTCTGCGTTTCCGGCTGCTTAAAGAACTCCTTGTACCGCAGCTCAAACGCCTGGCCGACGGTTGCAATCAGATCTTGCGTGAGGCTCCCACCGCATTCCAGCACGTAGCAGGCGCGCCATTCGTTCAGGTCCTTCGCTACGTACGCCACAAAGTCAAGCGTATCCTGCGCGTGGGAAGTGAAACAGTGTTTTTATTAGGTCCACGCCGTAAGGGTTAGAGACGGCCGGTTTCACGTACCGTGTCGCCACCGGAGGCGAACGATATTCTCGGCATGTCGTGCTTGGCGATGATTTCGCCCGTGTCCACGTTCACCAGCGACAGGTACTTGCTGGAGACGGTAAGCGTCACGTTCGTGCCGGCATGTTCCATGTCGGGCGTGTCGGATATGCACTGGAGGACCCGTTTGTCCACGCGCCGCTTCTTGGAGCTCTTCAGGCTGGCGGCTTCACACACCCGGTTGATGCATTCTCTGTGTGGAGTGAGCGGAAACGAAAACGATCAGCAAACGATTCAGCGCCTGACGCCGCAGCTCTACTACTCACTTCGCCACCTGCGATCGCGTTGGAAAGTCTAGTTTCTTCATGGAAGCCTTTATCTCTAAACATCCGATGTACTGCGGTGGAAGAAGAGGAAGAAGAATGAGAAAGATGTAATTAATTCAAATGCTAATTTCGTTGCTTGGTTTATGTCCGCCAACCCTGCGTTTGCGTTATGGATCACGATCCAAAAAAAAAAACACACACACATCTTTTCTTGCAGCCTTATCAGCTTGGAACCGGGTGTTCCGGTGTTCCACACACAGGCAGACATTCAAATTGCAGCATAACAAACCGTTCTGTGAGCGTAAGCGGAATATGAAACGCGTACGCACACCCGGCTTCCTTTCGCGACAAAACATCGCTGCTGGGAAGGGCAATGGCCGCAAACGGAAGCAACGCGTGTGCCACCGCCGCCGCCGCCGATGATTCATTAGAATACCAAATCGGGAAGCCAAATATTTACTCACACCGCGAAACGCGCGCAATTGCGAGTTCGATTCCGATTTCGATAACCACTCGAAGGCGCCATGCACGAGCGGTCCGCCCATATGCAGCGCAGGGGGCCAAATGCACGTACCAAATGCGCGGTACTCTCCCGTTTCCGGTAGGAGTGCGGAGAAATCTAAAACGGAGGAATTCCGCACACGCGCGAAGAATGGCCCGGAATGCAAATAAACGCATTCCGCCGTTTCGGTTACCGACGAGGCGATGAGATTGGAACAGTCGTTGTAAAGGAGTATCTGTTAAAAAGGAGTATTTCGAAGATAAAAATGCACATCTCGAATGTTTACTCGGTTTCGGGGGCACCCTGCAACATGTCTCTTCCACTAAGAGATTTTAATTCAACCACAAGCTTACTAAGAACGCCAATGAATAATCAGCGATTCGGTTTAGTTTTTTTTTCCCCCGAAACATAATCCCGGAAATACCGAACGTGAATCATGCCCTTGAAGGGGTGCGGAGTAGTGTAGTGAATTTCTTCGTCACATAGTTCTTCGTAATTTTGACCATTGTGTTTGGATTCAGAATGAATATTCCAGAAATATATGCGTTTAAAAATTACATCCCATTGTTTTGATTTCACCGTGAAACTGCACCTTGAATGGTGTTAATTCCAAACATACCTAAACCTTTTTTTCGCAAAATAATCGACGGTTGACAATTTTCATCATGACATGAAATTTTGGGTGAACAAATTCATAGTTAACATCATATAATTTTTTAGATAAAAAAAATATGTTGAAGCCTTTTTTGTGATACGTAAGGTACACAAAAAGAAACGTTCCGTTTTGGTTTTACTCTCCCGTTTGACGAATAATGTGAAGAACGTAACCGTGAAACCGAAAACCTTCCAGATTTGCTAGAGGTATAATATAAAATAAAACAAATCTAGTGTCGTATAAAGGGTACTCGTATGAGAGAGCAATTAAAACCATATCCGTCAGAATAGCCTTTCAATAGCGAAGGGTAAAAAATAGGCCTTCTGTTAAAAATGGAATCTTATGAATGAGAATCTTTTCGCGCCCTGGAACCATCTAATCGCACGGATTCGCAATTGTTTACCCTAACTTCCGGGTGGCCCATATTCTTGACACCCTGCTTGATGAACGTTGATGGCTTCCACCCTTTCGGCATGGGTACAAACCCGGCGGTATATCATTAACGCTTGCAGCAATCGTTGAAACAAACAGGATGAACAACAATATTGTTGGGACATTCCTAGGCGGTCAGCACCTCGCACCACCGCTGTCCGCGGATCTTCACGCTGCACGAAGCGCAATCGGTTCTCCAAGAAGTATCCAGTCTCCGTTGCGACTAGCTTTTTAAAAATAGACCACGAAACTGCGCCTACAGCGTCGCGGCAGTCGCGGCACCGACGGAAGTAAAAAAAAAGGAAGGAAGCCGTGAGCTAAGCACCCAACCGGAAGTGCGAAACAATAATGAAGGGGAAAAAGACGGGATTTTTTTTGTTTGAGGATCGCTTTCAAACGCACACGGTAGATGTCCGGTACATACCCGCACGTCGAACGTAACACCCTCGTTCATGATGACATGATCCGGATGGAGCCATTCTGGGGCCGTTTTCGAGCTGCTAACCCCTTTCTCCAGCCCAGACGATGCGTCCCCGTTGCGCGGCATCTTGCTCCTTTCCCCTCCGGCGTGTGCTTATGTATGTGTGGGTGTGTTGGTCGTTTTCCCGGCTGGCGGTAATGTGATCCAGATGTCGGCTGGGACGTGCTGGGGGGTTCTTACACTTCCGACTTCGCTGCTGTCATGTAAAACGGGTGAACCCCGACGAAATTGCGCTACACGCTCTGCGCGCACAACGCCTACTCGGTGCTGCTGGGTTTCGATTTGTTTATCTTGTCTGGCGGGGACGACAATGCAGCCTTCCTTCCTCACGCACCACCCATATGGTGGCCGACATCGTCTCCGGGCGTAGTGTCTCTTCGATGTTGGCACCTGCCCGCACGCGC
Organism: Anopheles punctulatus; assembly: GCA_000956255.1. NCBI lineage: Eukaryota > Metazoa > Arthropoda > Insecta > Diptera > Culicidae > Anopheles > Anopheles punctulatus. The sequence goes on from JXXA01017025.1 coordinate 6,326, forward strand.
GTTCCGTTCTTTGTACTTCCTCTTGTTGCTTCTTTATTGCGGTGTTCTCTCTCTTCCGTTTCGCTTCCTGTCGCGGTGCCGCAGTTTTTGTGTGATTCGTTTTTTTTCTTTTTTCTTTCGAGTTCCTCTTCGGCGACTTGTTTCGCCTACCTTACAACCCAAAACGGTGCGCGGAATAAAAAAAAAGGGAAACCCGGTCTGGCCGTCTCTTTCTCTGTTCCGCGCTACTTCCGATGGGAATACGAGCTGTTGCTGTTTGTCTTTCCGATGTCGGGCGTTTTTTTCTTACTTTCTTTCTTTCTTCCACCCGGTACGACCGGAAGGAAGTGCCGTGATCCGGTTTCTTTTTCTTTGCTCACGTAAATTCCACCACACGAACAATTAGAACGTAAAATCGTTTTTCACCTTTACACATTACTGCTAGGGGGCGAGAGGGGAAAGAAAAACCGAAACAAAATGCTGTTAACACACCATGCGACGATGGGGAAGACGACTTCAAGCCACTCGTTTCGTTTCGATTCCCTAGAACACACTATTCGTCATCGGTCACTATCGAGAAGGACTAAATGATTGTACATTGAGCCTTCTTCGCCGCCTACCGTGTGATCGGTGACGGGTAATAAATCGAGATGATGATTTGTTGCCGCACAACAACCGTATCCTTGAGAGTAATCAGCGCTTGCACGCAAGCACGCACGCACGCACACACGGGCACAACCACAAGCACACAAATCAAAGGAAAGCGAACAACACAGAGCAGCTCAGCTCCTCGGCACTAACTGCACTTAGTCATCATCATTTCTGGGTGGGACCTACCCACCCAACTCCCACCACACTGGCTGCGGCCGTGTATTACGTGCGTGTTTCGATGCACGAAATTACTCCACAACCACCAGCAAAACAAAGGTTCTACAAAAACAAAAAATCAAAACACGAATACACAAATCACACACGTACACCGAAAAAAAGGATTGCAGCTCGCTGTTTGTGTGTTTTTCGGGGCGTGTTGTTTTGCTCTTCCTTGCTGAGGCTCTAGCCACTGCTGCATACGGTGGGAAAGGTTTCGTTTGCGCACTGATGGAATCCGGGGACGGTGTTTTTTTTACACCAACGACGTTCTTGTTTTGCTTCTTCCCCGCTCCGCAACAGCGGTTCTTTGACCTTCGCTGGTAGGTTCCTGAACCTGCACAGGATACATTCATCCGATTTCCAAAGAAAAAGAATGAATGTTACCACCGCATGTGACGGAATTCACAGCCTCCTACTACGCAATCCCACTGCAGGAGCGCTTGATTAGTGCTTCACGAATCACATTCTTTATCGTTTCACGCAAACCGTACGCTATCGGAATGCTGCAATGCACAAAACACGAAAATGTTTCAGAACACTCGATGCAGTGGGGCGATTTCTGCGTTGGCTATTGGCAACATTACACTATGCAAATTGGGTGTTACCACACGCAAAAAACTTTAACACGAACTGAAACGCGCGGTGAACCACGACGAAAAACACCGTTGTTTCACATCAAATCCACCACCCGCAGAGCAATAGAAAACCAATAGGAAAACAACAAGCAACAAACTTTTTTCGTACAACTTTACTTTGCTTCTTCTTGCTGTCTTACTGTTTATTCTCTTTTTGTTTTGATTTTTTCCCGTTGACACAAGTGGCCAGCTTCGTGTGTTTACAGTGTCCGGTTGAATACTTCGTGATGGCGATACGCAACAGAGGATGAAGTTGAAACAGTTAAGGATTCAATTTTGATTAAAATTCGTCAAATTTATGAAAGAAAACTATATTGAATTGTTATATGTGCTCACAGCGAAGACCACAGATTGAAAATGGTTAATAGAAACATAATTTGGTAAAAAAGAAATGAAAAACATTCTTCTCATCCTGTACTAAAAACTTGTAGATTTGCTCTGCGTTGGGATCACTCATTAATACTATTGATAAAATTTGGTGCAAGCAGTAGTACAAATATCAAATTGAATTTTCAAGAATGCATTCGATGAGTTTTTCTTCTTTCCTACCCCGAGTTCTTTCACATAAACGATTAATTGTATCCTTTATCTAACATAAGTGGAAATAAGGTTTCAAACAAATTGTAAGTTTTATTACATCAGCTAGTCAACGTATATTATTCTAGGTATTTATCACATATGGTTTACAAGCGATTCCTACTTAAATTTGAATGTATTATGCATTACTTTTCGAATATTACATACTTTAGTGCGCACTGTACTAACTTTGAACACTGCACTTACTACTATACATCACTCCAGTATGTATTATCTCTAACGTATCCTACAAAGCGCGTGTGCTTGGTATCAATCACATTACAACCAACGCGGAAGCATGCCGTTTCCACCGTTAATTTTCTTCGCATTCAAGCTAGTGCACGGTTTCTGTTGGCGCCAAAACTCCTGCCTATTGTTAAGGAAGTTGATCGCATCCTTTGCGTACTCCGACACACCTTCCGTGTTGGTATCCGCCTTGCGCAAATCCGGATGTTTGATGAGATTCTCCAAGTACTCCTTGTCGATGTACAAATCCCCAAGGAGACGGCGAGAGGCACGCTTTTCCAACTCCTCCCGCGACAACTGGTTCCGCTTGGCGGTCTTGGGCTTCTCGACCTTAGCCGGTTTCTTTTGCGGCTGGTTCTTGGTATTATTACCGATCGTGTTCTCGATTGCTTCTTGGGTTTTTTGAACGCCTAGGAACGGGTGAAATACGCAAAACTGTAGTTAGTATGAATGGAATACTTTATATCGTAAAAACATCGTACCCAGTCTGAAACTAGCCAACTCCGGACGCAAGCGCAAACCACGGTGAAAAAACATTAGACTGTGCTCGAACTGGCCCAAGTAGTACAGTGCCTCCGCTTTCTGGTAGATCGCACGGATGTTGTTTTTGTCCAGCACGAGTGCCGTTTCCGCATCCTGCAAGGCTTTGCCGGGTTCACCAAGCTGCAGGAAGCATCGGCTTCGGGCGACCAGTGCGTTCTGATCATTGTTGTTCATTTCCAGTGCCTATGAAACAAACAAAAAATGTCACAATCGTTAGTACACGTGTGAAACATAGATTTGTTAGAAACGCTATCTAGGTTAAGCAAGTGCATTGTGCCTTAGAAATAAACAGAACAGCATTATCCAGGTTCCCGTTCTTTATCTCACGCATCCCTAAAGCCAGAATGGCTCCCGGTTCAGCTTCCTCCGTTTGGAGCGCCTCATTTCGCTCCTGACGACGTTTGTTGATAAGATTTTGCTTGATGTCAAAGTTTCCTGCAACCGAAAGAGACGGTTTGGGTCATAATCCAGGACTCTTGGCGTGGTCTCAAGAAAACGGGAGGTATTTTTGGTTACTTGCCTATACTAACGGCAGCCGCTCGGTCTTTATCGGTGTACACCTCATCGAAATAACGTCTCTTCTTCACGTCCACCGGCTCGTTGAACAAATCCCTGCAAGTGGGATAGTTCGCATTACGTGATCCATATAAAAATCATAGCTATCGAGACACCACCTGGACAGCCTTGAAAGCTTCACCTACCGATACTTTCTGGGAGCATTTTTATCGCTCATATCCGAGAAGTGATCGGAAAACTGGCGAATCAAATGCGTATCCAGCTTGCCCTGACTTGGCTGATGCTGAATCGTGGCTGTCGGTTGGCCAGCGGCTCCACTACCACTAGCCCCTCCTGCCCCACCCGATCCACCTCCGCTAGCACCAGCCGAAAACGTTACGTTCGATTGCTGCTGTTCATCGTCTCCGTCCGTTTTCAGACCGACCCGGACGAAGCTTTGTAGCAGCTCATCCTCACCGCCCAGTATTCCGAGAGCCGTTTTCGCGTTGCTCATGCTTTGATTGAAAGCAATTAACAATACCTAAGTCGTTGGTAACACTTTGCAAACGGTAAGGATTATGTCCTGTAGCAAAAATATATTACTTAGTTTGGCAAAAGACTCGGAACGAAAACTGCCTGCGCTACGTCCGAAACTAGAATGTGACCGAAATCGCCGACCAGCAGGAGAAAGAACACCGCCGCCTGGTATCGCGTGAAACCCAGCACCTTCCGCAACGGCACAAATACTCACACACCTCGCACCAGGCGACGGAGAGTCATGGAAACAAACACTTGATAATCGATTTGTCATAAAACATAGTAAAAATTGCACGCCACGTCACATATAAAAAGGAAACGGCAAGCATTGGTTTCGGTGCAGAACTAGTTCCACCGTTTCGGCCGGAGTCAATGGGTCACACCACACCGTCGATTCACCGGCGGTGTTAAGGTGCCAACATAGGTGGATAGGTGCTCGCTAGCTTCCAATAGTAATAAATAAAACCCGGGCGCAAGCACAACGTCAAATGCCAAGGAAACATTCGGAAGTGGTACTGCTAGGACCTCCATCGAGAATAGGCTCTCGACAAACAATATTGCACCGACAGCATGGGTGGAACCGAAACACGCAGCCACAGTTGCATGTCAGTCAAGGGAACCTTCAAGAAATGGAGAATATACAAAGTATTACAAAAAAACAGAATCTTTTTCGTCGACGCTAGACTATCCTAACAAAGTATGCGGAAAATCGAATTTCGATCAATTTGTGTGCGTGCTTGTGGGGTATAAGGTTGGCATATTTCTGTAAGAGAAAAAAAAATCTTGCAGATCTATTAGCTAACGTATTTTGATATTTCACAGTTAATCTTTAACCTACCATTGCAGGTGTTATGGTTTCAGTGTCAGTAGGTTTATAGACTTCCACGTACACACTGCAACAAGTTGCTGATGCTAAATTTAACACCCATCACACAGGCATTCTCTTTCCATGCCCCACAATCGTAGAATGAATGAATGACTCATTAAAAACTAAGCCTTCATTTTGCTCATGGTTCGCAGCTGGGCAAGGAAAAGTTGGTTGTTTACTCGTACCGCAGAAGTTCCGCACGTTATCTGCATAAACCTATAAATAAAGCTACTGTGCTGGTGTACGTGCTCAAGCAGAATGTTAACACCGGGGCTTACAGGAATACCGGGCTTACCTGGTCGTATAATCCCAATGCTTTCGTGTAGTTTCGAACCTATGAATATAAATAAAGGGAATATAAATACGAATCATTTTATTTACTAAACAGGAATCATATAAGGTGAAAGATAAGTAAATTAAAGGAACGTCAATGGAAAAGTAGATATTATTAGAATGACTTGCTGACAGGCAATTAGTAGTAATGCAGTATCATAAAAACAGGATCACAAAAACGCAGTTACCAGCAATTGTGCAACATTCATATTACATCAAGTATCTTAATTGTATGTCGTAGCCTCGTAGTAAATATCGAAACACAGTAACTTTATATGCGCCATATAAATTTAACCATTAAGTATCTCACCGTACAGTGCTCACTGCTCACTCTCACTCATCGTTATGCCATTCGAGCTGTTTTATATCTCACTACGTCTTACGAGCAGTTTTAGTCATCCCAAACAGCTCGATTCGAAATACTAACGAATTCAGTATTTAAAAGCAAATATTATATTTTTACGAGAGTAATGGAAATCAACTCAACAAAAGTTGCGTGAACAATCAAATATTTGTTAAATGATTTAACAAAAAACATTCTAAAAGATTCAAAATTTTTTAAAAGCTTCATCATCTGCCAAGCTTGATTTGTTTCTAACTTTCTCCGCCAGAGTCCGCTCTACAACTCAACTTCGAGCAGTTTGAATCAAATGCAATTTGAATAGCTCGGGGGTGAAACACCACACCGGACTAAGAAAACTTTGTTGATTTTGATCATTTCTATCAATTTTGTATGGTCTACATTCATATTATAGCAGTACTAAACTGTTGTAAAGAGATTTTATAAGTACAAGTACAATTTTCGAATTGTAATGTCTGTATTTAAATGCTCACACGCATTCTTATGTTCACTAATTCTTACAATATGTTTTCAATCACGGATACTAAACTTACCTTCATGTACTTCAATGCCTCATCGCGAAGGTTCTTTCCGGCCACTTCGATCTCGTCCACCACTGGTTTCGATCCTTTCTGGCGCTTTTTGTTGATCGGTTTGTTCATTTTGCGTTGATTGCCGCGTTGCTGAAAGGTAAAAGCGGATAATTAAAGATGCAAACTTACAGCGCAAGCAAATCATTTATCATCGTGTACATTTTTAACAGTTTATGTGTGTCGTTACTATATTAAAGGCACATATTAAATTAAGCCCTCCCCAACAACTCAAACGTAACGGCATCCCTCGGTGCATAGGTTTCCTCCCTGCACTGAAAATAGCACACGCTTCCGTGCGCCGATATTTTCAATTATTGACAAAATCAAAGTTCTTTCCGCGGACCAGGAAACATCATAAATCTTTTCTCGCTCGCGTCTTGGGCGGCCGGTCCGGTAGCGTGTCCACGAACATCGCTTCGCGCGCGGGAATAACAAACCCACGGCACGGTGCGGAAACACCCAGCTGGTCGCAGCACGGGAAAACCTCCCGAACGGGGTACGCGGCTACCACACGGAAGGCAGAAGGAAACGCGAAAAACAACCACAAAACACATAAAATCGATTATCTTATTAGATTTATGTCATATTGAATGTGGTTTATTCGGCAGTCCTGTGTTTTACGAGCGAAGCGCTCGGCTGGCCGCGGCATTTTTTGTTTATTTTTGTGAGTTCTTTTTCTTACGCGCAAGGCGGTTCCTCTTCACACTGGTTGGCAGCGAAGCCTATGTTTCAGAAAACGTGCTAGTGTATGCTGAGTGCATTTGAAAGATTGTGACGTTGCATGTGCTTCCGGTATTTTGGTAGAAAAATTAGATGAACATTCAATTACTTGAGAGTTCTGACAATATCGTATATATTTCCGATGCAATACACTAATGTTATATTTTGTCCAGAAAAGTATATTTTAAAGAATATTAATTTTAATAATAAAATTTCAGTTTCACAATGTATAACTGAATTTAAATAATTCTGAAAAGTAACAAAAAGAATCAAATAATAATAAAAATACACAGTATGAAAGACACGTGCAAAAAACTGTTTAAAAATGACCCTCTGTTTCCCGATTAATTCTTGCCCTTAGCGAACATATTTATGCTATCGTCTGTTTTAGCGCTATTTTAAATGACATGCAGACAAAAAAAACACTCCATCGTCACCTTTTCACAATTGGTCACACGAAACTCACCATGCCCACAGCGCCACGAAACGTCTGACGGTTCATTTTGCTATTCCGGTTGTCCTGTTGTCAATCAGCCAATCGCTAACTCCAAAAACAACTATCAATCAAATCCAAGCCACTTATACAACTTTCTTTTGCAGTACGCAATAGGGACACGCTATCAATTAAACGTTTCAACACTTCCCAGGACCAGTTTTAGGACCTGTTCCGCTCGTGCCGGTAGCCTGCGACGAACTGAACATCAATGCCCAATTGTTTTTCGAACCTTCCGCAAGCCGAAATTTGCAGTGCGCACACCTGCAAACGGTGGAAAAACTGGCTGGAAAACTCTGGAGGTATTAGGTATTTATTTTTATCCATTCATTATCGCGCTATCATCGTGCATTTGGGGCCGTGTGTTCCGATACCGCCATCGCTGGCGGGGCCCCAGGAAGTCACAAGTCATCGTGACGGGTTCACGCTTTTCGATACGCTAGTCTGTGGAACGGATGCAAACGGAATCCCTCAAAAATGGTTTCCTTACCGATGCTCGATTATCGATAAAATGGCGCGCAATTAGATAAGGAATCAGGCGCAATGAGTTTGTTGGTAAGGTTGCGTCTGGAGAAATCAGCAAAATAGAACCTAATTTCATTAGAACTTGACGATGGCGAGGTGATGAGTTAATCGATAAGGTTAATGAAAATAGTATTTGCAAGGAAAGTGAAATTCCAAAGTTGCTTTTGGACTTAACAATGTGTTTCATGGAGCAAACAATTTCATTCTCTCATGCTTGCGTTCATTATTTTTCCTACCATCTTATTTATTATTTTACCATGGCTTCATGTCCTGATGACTATTTATAACTTCCATTGCATTCTGATCTATATCTGTAATGTCGATCCCACGCTAACAATAACACGAACTTAAACAACCCCAACAAAACCAACTAATAGCTTCCGACAGTATCTGTCCGCCGCTAATGGACAGCTACCAAACTTCACCCGGGATAGCCCACGGAAAGGATAGTAGACAGAAAACGATATGTTCCCATTATCCAATCAGTAAATCATCGCATTCGTTACAAATGGCACGCATACCCTCACGTCAGACACACGTGTGCGCTGACATCCGGTGCCGAGAGCGCGGACGGACATGACAAGCCGTGTAGTACATCCTGACACGCAACACACAGCGACCGGCATCATATCTCGCAATCTGCTGCATGTCTTTGTCCACGCCAACGCGTACCCGGCACCAACTACGGGGCATGAAGTGTCAGATTCTCTGCGGGCAGAACTTAGATCTAAGTGTCATGTAATAAAATGCATACGATACGTTACCTCCGGCAGGTGTTTGGGTGTTTTTTTGATCGCTGGAAAGGTGTATCACTGACGCTTGCACGAACCGACTAACAGGTTGAAGACTTCATTGTGAGTGCTGTGCGGTTTTGCTTTCCTGGCCAGAAGTATTCCGATTTGGTACCGATGTACCAATCTGCTGGAACACGAAACATTTTATTCCGCTTGCATGTAGGTTACACTTTTAATTTGCAGCTCCTTAGCACCTCATCCTCAGCAGCTCATCAACACTTTGTCACTAAACGCTGCACTTCAAATTGTATCCTTGATTCTGCTTTAATCTGCAAACCAACATCCAACAATCAATCACATCAGCACGATCACATTCGGCTAACACATTCTCTAACCACCGGTTGAAACATTTCGCTCGTTCAAAGGCTCAATCACTTCTAGCCCGATCGTACGTCACATTCGAACGCCATCGCTCCATCTCAGCCCATGTCCGACGTATGCGCGATTTGGTGAGGTACTGACTTTCGTCAAACATTCGGGCCGTCCTTTCGGTTCGCTTACTACTGACGACCGCCGGCAAACCGAAAGGAACGGTTGCCGAAACGCAAAACTCTACTACCAGTAACGTGCTTACAGCACGTGCCCGAACCGTTGTAATACCGCAAGTCGGCGCCCCCACCCCTGCACGTGTTGTGCTACACGGGTGACCCATGTTTGGGAGAAAGATTGCCATCGTTGTTGTGGCACCGACTACACGACTACGGTTCGGCTGCCGGGTCGTTTCCTTCTCAAGGTTTGGAGTGTTGGAAAACTTGTGTTCTGACAAGAACTGCATTGGACGTAAAATATGTCCGTTATGAACGCGCTATTATTATGTCATTTATAAAGATCATGCATGCGCGGCATGATGAAGCGGTGACCCTAATACTGTTATGATATCTGTAAGATCTGACGCACGAGTACAAGCCATTACTTGCGGGAGTTTCCCCGGAGCGATAGAACAATGTTCCCTAGTGCTGGAACCAACCAGGATACAACTCTGAAGCGGCCGGGTGAACCTAAAAGCGGGTTAAACTCATTTCGTTCCAATATTGATTAGACAAATATAATTTCAACACGGACAGGCCAAAAGCCGATAATAATAATGCAAAACCACGAAGGACGCCCACGGTTCAAACC
>JXXA01017026.1:0-26140 GCA_000956255.1 Anopheles punctulatus
GTGTGTGTAGGGAACGCTATCAATTTGTGTTCTAATTAAATCGGTTGTTCAAGTATGCATGAGTATTTATGGAGCGTTACAACAGCAAACGTGTGCGAGATTTGTTTCTTGCTTATTGAAACAAAGCCGTGGTGAAGTATCGCGAGAAAGTCTCATCCGCCAGCGGAAATATAAATTTTGTATTGCGAAACAGAAATGTTTCTTCAAATTTAGCGCATCACTAACTCGGCCCCAAGCTCCCCACAACCGGTTCTATATTTATAGCAACCTCCGCACGATGCTGAAGTTGATTTACATTTGAATCGCTTATCCACCCACCGAGCCCAAACCGAACACAACGGAGAGTTATGATTAGCTTTTCCAATTCCGCCCGTCAGCTGCTTCTAAGAACGCTGGACGCACCAGCAAGGAGTGGTGGTTGAAAATCCTTCCAAAATGTTCCCACTTTTAACGCAATACGCAAGCGAGCGAAATGGTGAACAGCAAAATAAAAAAAAAATCTCCCAAGTGGTCCTTTGTTCCCCATTTCGACCACGCCGCGGAAGAGTGGACGGGGCGTCGTGTGCCGCCGGCAACTCAAATCCAATTTGATTTATTGGAAAAACATCGTTTCGGTCGCAGTTTCGTCTTACATTTCAATAAAGTCTGCCCGCGCGTCATTCGTCGTAGCTGGCCAATCATTTCGGCCGACTGCATGCAGCAGAAGTTTGGCCAGCTTTCCAATGCGTGCTAGAAAACTCACAGCCGGAAAAGCATCTTTCATCAATCTTCCACTTCCCATGTTCCGGTTTCATCTGACGAGCGTTCCGATTCGTGGTAGCGAGTTTCGATTTCGTTTGAGAGTGTGTTTTTGTTGCTGTTGTTATTGTTGTTCCTGCTTGTGCGTTCGGTTGTTATTTGTTCGTCCACTCGGACTATTTCAAGTGATTGTGCGAAAGACGGCTCAGGTCGGATGCCCACGTTCCGCAGTCGTGCTGTGGCGGCTTTTGAAAGCGATTCCATCTGGAGCATTAAATAATGTATGCTTATTTACTTACACACTCCCTTCCCGAACGACGTTCCGAGTGCTGTTCTTAGAAGTAAGAGGAGAATCGAAGCGGAGAATTGCACGAAAAAAAAAATGATTCCAACATCCTGTGGTTTGGTCAGTCGCAGAAAGCATATTAAAAAAAAAAAAAACGAACACACAGGAATAGAGGAAAACTTTCGAGTGCACCTCTCGAACGGACCGGAAATTTCGCTCAGCTTTTACGATCCTTCGCCCACCCCGGTTTAATCCTTTCGCCCGTACGAATGCAGGGAACGCTCTTCTGCGTGGCTGAAACATCGTTGAATATTCATCAGGCGTGGTTGAGTGTGTGGAAGGCAGGGCGGGCACAAAATCATGCACCTCAATCAGATTGATTTGTTTTGATAGATGTATCTCGTCGATTGCTAGGATCGTGGAAGCTTTCAGTGCTTTGAATAGTAAGAAAAAGAAGATCGCTCTAAGCGTAAGGGCGGTTGCGTCGGTTCACTCTAGGCACCAATTTACTTTCTAAAATTATCATAAAATAAATTTGATAACATTAAGCGTGAAATAAAATAACTCCAGCGTTAGTGTAACGCCAATCCTGAGTGTAAGAAATAAAGAGACTACAAACAAATTCCACACACCATCTTTTATGCATCAATATGCACTTGCGGCACCATCTCCCGCCTCACGCTGTACGCTAAACAGCTGATCCCGCGAGGAATTTCTCCACCGAACCGGTGCTGTCTACGATAAAAATTGAACGCATTCACATTTGCCGCTGCCATTGAAATGCATCTTGCCGTCCCGGAAAATGATGGTAAGTGCAGCGAACATCAGCGTAAAGGCAAACGGTAGACAAAAAAAAGAAAACATCCGCGGAAGGAAAACTTAAGCACACAAAACTAACGGCGGCCAACAACTGCTCCTCGCTCGGCACGGTTTTACTTGCTTCCCTCTTTTTACCAGCAGCAGCAGCAGTAGCAGCAGCAACAACCGTCGCGAATGCCATGCAATATTGAAAAGTTTGTTCCACTTCCTACCCCGTGAACCCCGGGCTGGCCGCTCTCTCCTCTCGGGGGAAAAATTTTCCTTTGAAGACATTCGCAGCTACGTACGATCGGGAGCGAGAGTGAGAGAGAGAGAGAGAGAGCGAGAAAACGAGAGATTGGCTGGAAAAGTGGCTTCAGCTTCGAAGGTTGCATAAAAAGTCCGGAAGCTGAGTCGGTGCCAGTCGGTTCGGTGTCCTTACGGCGCCCGAGCAGCGAAACAATGATAAAAAAAAACCCTCGCTCTTCCTCGCGCCAAGGAAACGAAAGCGAAACCACGCCAACGCCAAGCAGAAGGAAGCGAAGAGTTAAGTGAACCAGATGGTCAAAAGTATGCAGCGGAACGTGAGCGACGCGCGCCACCGTTGTGATGCAAATAATACCCGTCCCGTAGGGCCGTCGAGAGAGCCTCGAGAAGGTGTTAAGGACGGGACCGGGAGCCTGGACAGACCGGAATACAACGAACTGCCGGTTACACGCCCGCGAGGAAAAACTTAGGGGCGAAATGCATAATTCAAAAGTTTTCCTGCATTTCCTTCCTGCATTCGCGCGCGGATTTTTTTACCCCCAACGCTTCACGAGCAGCCGGTGCTCTTCTTTGCTTCTTTTGTAGTAGCATCGGTGAGCAAGCAAGCGGAGAACGTGGCACCCGGAAGCATAAACTTGGATGGAATTTGTACACACACACAAACACACAGAGCTGCGTTTTCTTGCACTGCGCGCGGCGTTTCGTTTCGGAAGCCGGTTGCCGGTTTCACTTATCTTTCGGTGCCATTGAGTAGGGCAATTTTCATCATTTGCAGCACACTAAACTGCGATGCAGGATGGGCAGGCGGTAACTTTATCGATACAAAACACACTAATGAAGTTTCTGTCAATCGGTGCGAGATGAAGTTTTCTACCGTGGCGTCGCACTGGTTGAGAAACGGAGCAGTTTCAAGGTGGCATGATACGAATGAATGAAAACTTCCAGCGAACGATCGTTAGACAATGACAGAGTGGAAATGAATTGGAGCACGCTTGTTGCGGAAAGTGATCCAAGATAGAGCTTTTCATTTGTGTCTTTAGCGAAAACATTTTTTTGCGTTTTGAAAAGAAAATATGGCATACAATTTCACATAACATTAAACCTTCGATATCCTCGAATTTTATGACAGTTCTTAGAAACAGTTCTTAATGAAAACGAAAGCAGACTCACGACAATTGGAGTTTACTTCGAATATCTGCGTTGGGTGAAGGATGTCCATATTTGATTGGAGGTTCCATCATGGAAAATCTGAAAATAAATTAAAGACCATAAAAATAAATATTACTTTCAAAACAAAACGCCATGAATTATTTGAACATTGTTTTTAATCGTTTACACCCAACTTTTGATGAACTTTCATCTTGGAAAAGCTTCACCAACACGAACCTTCCCTAATCGCCCACCCACCCGCAGCTGTCATCAAACAATCCATCAAGGGTGAAATGTAATAAAAATGATAATTAATCGAAAAGCCCGCAGTAATTTAGCGAAATCGCTTGCCCGAACTTGATGGATTGGGTGCTGAAGTATTTATATATTCCTCAACAAATAAGAAAAAAAGCACCGGGGTTTTGCATACACCCCGTGCGCCAAGTAACAAAGAACACGGCACTGACCACGACCAACCCCGAGCGCGCTTGCGAAGGTTTGTGGTTGAAGCGTTTCGACTTGGATCGATCGGCGAAAGAGGCGCACGAAACGCTTTCTTCACTACCGCGAAGAAGGAGGTCCTCCGGAGCCGGTAATGCATTAATTGCTCATTATCATCATCTTCATCGCCGGTGTGCCGGTATGCATTCTCGCGTGGAGCGTCTAATTTATGGGCAGAGCACACAATTCCGCCTCACCGATTGACTTATCGCCGGCGACCTTTCTACCCGTCATGTGCGTTCGGGTCGTTAATTTCGCCATTTATTGTTTCATATTTGGAACAAATGACTCCATTACGACGACGACGGCACATGTGATTTTCGAAGGGGTCCCGCCAGCCAGATTTCTGCCATTAATTCAAGCCGCGATCGTGCGACTCCGTTTGTTTGCACTGCTGGAAGCAACATTTCTCCGGTTTATCGGTGCGTGCGCGATGATCCATTACTCAGCCGGGCAGCTCAGGCTCACAACATTGACACGCCATTCTGCCGGAAGAAATCACGCATAATAAACCCATCGAGTTGGGGATGGGTGGGTGAGGCCGTCTTCGCAGGGATTAAAAATGCCAAGGAAGAGAACCCAATTATTTATGCATTCCATGACCATTCTGCTGAAGGGCCCCATTCCGTTGCCGTTTTATTTCGTTTTTTTCCTTTCTCCCCGTATACACCAGCGCCGGTATATAATTAACATGCCAGAAGCGTTGTGGACGGGTGTATTCAAATGGATCCCAACAGGGGCGCTGGTAGTTTTTCTATTTCGCAGTTTATTTCCGTAAGAGCGACACAGCTAAAACTGTTCCTTATGACGTCCAAATAGTTCTTTCACAAAAGAGCTAAAACACACAGCAAACGCTGCCTGCACTGGGTGCAAATGTTTGCTATCAGTGTGTGGAAGGATACGGTCCGGTCCGGCAGTGTGGGTTTATCCGTTCGGTGGCGTTGCGCGGCTATCATGACGCTGCACGCCTGCACGCCACTTAAATACCACGCGAAAAACGTAAACGGGGACGACGCACGAATGGGCATTTCTATCGCGGTGTGCAGTGCCCACTCCACAAGTGCAAAATTAGTATATTTATGACGTGCAGCGTGGTCGTCCTCAGCGGGACAGGATCAATTTCTCAAACCGGCTCTTCACGCAGCACGGTTGACCACAAGCAGGACCAGACCAGGACCAGACGGGCTGCCTACTAGGATTGTGAGGAATTTGTTGCGGGAGTAAAAGACGGTTGCCACCCAGGCCTACTGCGACCATTGCTATCGTACAGGAAATAGCATAAGGTGTTTATATGCACGTTATTCCAGGAAACATTTCATTTCAGGCGCACACCGGACCACGGTCTGAGCGCTCCTAGGAACAGTGCGGGAGCCACCACACAGGCAGGGACGACATGCTTTACGGGGTTTATTTTTAGCCCCAATATGTCGTTGCCGCTGGGGGGGGAGATTGTTTTCCCTTTTTTGCGGAGAAGAAAAGACGGAAGGACGGTAAGGACGGATCCAAAAGCTGACATTAAAATGGGAGTAATTTATGTATTTGTTTTGCTGGAATGCTTGCCAAACCTGTTCGCCCTTTGCTTCCTTCCTCGTGAACAGGAAGTAGCTCATTTTTAGCCGTCCGAATCGACACGAACGAAGTTTGCTGCTGGCCCGTAGGCAACGCTCCTGCTGTCTCCGTCCTGTTGAGGTGTTCCTCCAGCGGCAGTTCTTGCCATAAATAATCGCGCACGGCAGCACGGCTAATGGATGAAAACACCGATCCCCCCAAAAAGGCCCCTTTTGGGTGTGGAAGGAAATCGGAATCGGCATCAGGGTGGCCAAGTATTGAGCGCTCCACTTCCGGGCTGCGGTTTGCAGAACCGAAGAAGGTGTGTACGTACGGTGTGAATGGGTTTCTTCGTTCGAAGACATGGGGAGTTGCGTTTTCGTTTTCGCCTTTTTTTTAATTTATTGTCCCCGACACGGCCCGACGGGCTAATTCTGTCGAAAATATACCGCAATGCCCATAATCAGTCCAGACGGCGTCTGGGGCTTGAGCGGTGGTCGGTAGTAGTCTGGGCCGATGATTGGTGTTCGGTTGTGGAGACGACGACCGTCTCAGCCACTTACACAAACAATGCGAAAACACGTCCCAGCGCGAGCAGCGAGGGAAAGAGTGAAGGAAACCGCAATGAAGCGTGTTGGAAAAGCAAACTCAATGCCAGCGCTAGCAGGGGAAAGGAAAGCTTATTAATTCCTGTGCAAAACACGAGACTCGAACAGGCGTTTAGTAGTCGTGTTGGAGGCGGGTACAAAAAAAACGCACAGCAAATAGAGCGGCGTTTTTTGCTCACCAATTTTCGATGAGTTTACCTTCGGACACGGCTCCCAACGCGAGCCGTACGCAGCAGCTTATTTGCTTATGTCCGTTTCGGGACGGAAATAAAATTAAAGTTTTTATTCGCAGGGAGCGTCCAATAGGATCGTACGACAACAGAACGAACAGAACTTCCATTAAACTCTTCGATAAGATCGTGGTTTTTGTGTGTCCGTGCGTGCGTGGGTGCGTGTGTGTGTGTGTGTTTGTCAAGATTAGAAGCTTTGAAGAGGATAATGTTTGGAATAGTAGCGGCGTCGCTGTAAAGATTGTGAGTTTGTTAGCCGAAAACCTTTCCCGCATCCCGGGAAACCGATTTGCGTATTCAAATGCAAACCGATTTGCAAAACGATTGTCAACGGAAGCTGCGCAGCTCCCGCCCTTTATTGACTACTGAATGGGCGTACTGCTATAGTGCAGAGAGAAAGGATGCTGCGAAAGAATCTGGGGACCTATTGTGCGCGTCCGGCTGGGAAAGGGGAATGAGTGCAGCAAAACATACTTAAAGCCGTACACAACAACACGAGCCGGCCTTTGCCGGCACGAGCGAGTAGCCAGAGCCGGTTTTCCTAACTAAATATTTACCAAACCGATTCTTTTCACCAGCAGAACCGCATGAAAATAGGAGCGAGGTACGAACGGCAGCGCCAAACGAGGCCATCCTTGTTCGAATGAAGGTTAAATGGACGTAAAACGTTTCTGTCAAGGTGTTGCCCAGCCCCAGGAAGTCGGTCGGTCGGTTGGTCGGTCGGTATAATATAAAGAAGATGTGAACACATACACACGGCTCGAAGCGAACCGAGACGGATGCTGGAATGGTCCCCTCTGTTGGTGGGATCCGAGAAAACACTGAGAAAAGGAAAGCATACACACCGTTACAAATTGCTTGCAGCGTTTATCCTTTCTCATTTGCCTAGCCTTTATCGGTCTGGACGGTTGCTTTTCGGATGCTTTTTTTTCCTACTTCAGCTCCTTTTTTCTCGAGTGTCCTAAAATACACCCATGGGGGTAGGCAGCAACACCAGCAGAACCATCCTTACTGGCGCTTGCTTTCTTTGTTTGGGATTTTACGGCCCGCTTCGTACTCCACACAGCTCTTCAAACAAACACTGAATAGTTCCTATTTCGGCAACCGGAAAGCTACACACACTCGATTTGTTAAATAATTTCTCAAGTTTGTACAGCGGGGCACAGCCGAATGGATGGCGTTTTAAAAATTTAACACACACCGAACTACATATCAAACCGGGGCAAAAGGATTGAAGCACTCTATGGCCAGTGGATACAAGTTTGTCATTTACGCCCTCGTGGCTTGCTTTTCGTGCGCCTGTTTCGCTAGTAAAATAGGTAACGGTCGCCTACTTCGTCGCGGGGCCCCCGTGTTGCCGTCTGTCAATGTTTGTTGACATTTCATTTCGAAAACATCTGGCCTTGCGAACTGCGTTCCACTTACCCCGTCTTTGATGGCAACAGATATGAAACTAGAGCAGAAAGCTTCCGAAAGAAACTTTCCGTTTGCGCAAATTCTCGCGAGATCTGTTTGTCTAGACTTTTAGTGCGGCACGGTGTGGCGTGTTTCGAAAGCAAATAGATAATGCTGTTAATAATTTGTTGACACACTTGAACATTATATCTCGGTACTGCTTCCGTGCGCTACTGATTGTTCCTCTCGCACGCACGGCCCGTTTCAATGCTGCCGCAACATCTCCACGGTAAGGTGCTGCTTCAGTGCAGCTTTTGCAATTTGTAGACGACCCGTTTCGCCAGATGACAGGTTGACATTATTAGGCGGTGCGCGCGCCTGTGCTTATGCAACGCTCTTGAGCCAAATTTAATGACGATTTCGCAACGCGCGACAATTCGTTGGGTTTTTGTTTGTTTCTTTTAAGAGACGGATGCGGAAAGGAGGACGAGCGAGAGCCTGTTGTAGCACCGCTGAGACAGGGATGTGTTGAATTTGAATTGGAGACTTCCCTTCTCACGGTAAGCTCCCGCGAGATGCGTTGAAGAGGTTATCTGTATTCACACAGCTTCTGTCATTTTCGAACGACGAAGACGAATTCATACGCTTCAGAGTACTCCCGGGGCTATTGCACCGGGGGTAGTTGGAAAATTCAATAAACTCTAATGTGAGCTTCCCCTCCCACGGGGGTCGGGGAGTAGGTACGCTAGAATCCGTCAGACCGGTTACACACGAGTCGCGTAAGCCTCGTGAGGACACGCTTGAAAAGGTTGATGTTGTCGGGTCGGGAAGAAACTGTTACCGAAACAAATAAATAACGCTCACAGACGGCGTTAGCGGCGTTTTATTTCTGTTTCAATTCCATTACACCAACATTCGACTGCCTTTTGCTTCTGAGTAGGTTGCGACCGAGTTGGTGTGGCAACCGGGGCAGACAGACTTCGAATTACGCGTACGAGTTAAAGGGTCGCGGAGGCGTATGGATGGATGGTTTGGGGCACTCCAGCCATCGCTCGCCACCAACGGGCAATTGAGCGGAGTGAGATCGCTCAAGTGA
Source organism: Anopheles punctulatus (assembly GCA_000956255.1). Taxonomy (NCBI): domain Eukaryota; kingdom Metazoa; phylum Arthropoda; class Insecta; order Diptera; family Culicidae; genus Anopheles; species Anopheles punctulatus. The sequence continues at coordinate 8,617 of JXXA01017026.1, forward strand.
GCCCCCAGTGTGACCTGCTCTCGCGCGGGGTCGTAAGCCCCGGAGTTTGGCTTCCGACGGGGCGTTGACATAGTGTTATTATTTACGGGTAATTTATGGTTACGGTGGGATTTCCCGACCCCAGCCATATGCATTATCACAAAAGCCTGCTGTCTTCGCCAAAGAGCGCGCCGTTGTTGCTGTTCTGGCACGCTGCGAGCAAGAAGATTCATGCTCGTGTCTCGAAAGTGGGATTGAATTGTAAAAGCTACCGCAAGGCTCAACAAGCAGCGGCAAAGCATGAAAGTTTAATGAAGCACAAAAGCATATGCGCGCCGCACCGAGTGCGGCTGAAGCTGATCGAAACAATTGTGCTTTCCTGCCACACAAATATGATGTCGCTTCTGCTTGTGTTTCCAAGCGACACACAAACACGTGCCACCGAGATGTGCCAAGCGAGCGATATTAATTTGCCGAAAACGAACGCGCCCTTTAAATGATTCCGCGAACAAAGTTTGGCCGGGAATTAAGCGATACCGACGGGGACTGCGGGTTTGTAATTGAGCTGTAAGAGATGTCAAATTGAAAAGCTTGCGATGATTAGCACACGGGGGACAAACAAAATCGCTTGTTTGTACGCCCTTCGAATGGTATTCGTCCCACCCAATTGCAAAAGAAAAACGAGGTCACTGACACCGATTCACCATCGCCTCTGAGCCGAAGTCAACGACCGCGGCTGCAGTTTTATGCTTCCGATGATGGTTATTTATGATGTTTACGCTAAATTCTGATGGGAACTGGTGCCGGTCTGGTCCCAGAGCGTTCAACTTGATGGCGGACCGATTTGTCACGGCGCGGTTGACGATTCCCTCCTCCCTCTTGGAGCAGTGAAAATGAACAATCAATGAGGAGAAAAATGACAGTCGAAGCATTTCATCCAGTCTGTCCCCAACGCTGGTACCCCAGCTCGGGTTCATCGAAAAGCCGATTTGTGCCGGAGCACCCGCTGGGACATCATCCTGCAAGAGAAAACGGAAGCGAACTTAGTGCCCGATTGGCAATGGCAAAAGTTTTTTTCCCTCTCACCTCGTCCCGCGCCGACTCCACAGTAAGTGAGAAAAAGGCTTAAATCACTTCACCACCATCATCATCATCATCATCGATATCGACGTCTGCGGCAATGTCTGCCGGCTGCCCGGTGTTTTTGTTTTGTTTTTTCCCGTTCGAGCTGCCAGCTTCCGGTTTCCGGTGCGTCCGTTCCGATCCCGATTGAAGACGATCCGGAAGAGTGACGACGTTTGCTCGTGCAACCGAAACCGGTGCTCCCTATTCTCCTTGGCTCCACCCCCAGGTTGCCGCACTGGGACTTATGTGGAGAACCTTACCAAACACTTGCACCTAAAAACACTAACAACAAAAATGAAAACATTTTTTTCTCTTCCCAATCCTTCTACTTGTTCCCTCTGTTTCCATTTTCCGTACCAGAAGAGAGTTTTTTGTGTGTCCTATTGCAAAACCCTGGGATTCCTTGCGTTTTTTTTACAGGAACACAAATATTGTCAGATTTTCACTGCATCACATCCTCATTCCCAAGGGGAGGGAAGGTGCGGCTGGGGGTGTATTAAAAAGTTTTGAGACCTGTCAGAATTGTTCGCTGTAATGAAAAGTATTAGAATTTATTGGCTTTTATTGTTCTTGCTATTATTTGAGTGCTTTGCAGCTTCCGGTGGGGATTTTCTACTGCTTCTCCTTCGTTCCATGGCGCGCTTCCCCTGCTGACGCGTTCTCTGTCCTATCGTTGAAAGCGGTTTCTTTTATGTTTGAAACCCCGGAAGAAGAATCGATCGAAGGGCTGGGAGCAGATCGTGTTGTACGCTTTATTCTGTTTGCCAATGAATTATGAGTTATTTTTAGAACCATTTTGCGTATATAGAGTCGGTTGTTTTTCAACAAAAATGAATTCCGGTTATGATTTGGACTACTCATAGCATTTTGTTCGAATACAAAAACTACTTCAGATAAAAAAAAGCAAACGAAAACGAAACCCTCCGCTTGTTGAAGAAACTTATAAAAAAACAAAAATCTGTCTCGATGAGTTTCAAAAAGTTTACGGTCGTGAATACACTTGGGAGCCAATTGTCGTAAGCGAAAGGAAAAATGTTCCAACCTTTCCCGTTCAGCGCCCGCAGCCACTGGAAGCAGGAAGTTATTGTAGTGAGATGAAAATCTCGTCCCAGAACGGAACAGAACGAAGAAAGCGAGGCGAAGAAGAAAATCAATCGAATCGAAACGAACGTCGCAAAACTGTTCCCGCACCCGCACCCGCACTTCCGGACGGAGAGATGAAAAATTGTTCCCAAAAAGCAACGCGCAAAAACCGACCGGTGGTGGTTGTGTGCATAGAAAGTTGGTTATCCCAGCGAATTACGCCGGAAGTCTCCCTTTCAGCCTTTGGTTTGCTTTGCTGGCACAAACGGACGAAAGTGTGTTGGCGTGCTGATGAGTTTTGTAATTTTCGTCTCGTGGAAAGAAAAAGATTATTTTCCCCCACCGTCTCCCTCCGCACTTACGGCCACTGGTGATGGGTTCGGGAATCATAATTTGATTGGACGACGGGTTGCCGTGGACAGCGGACGGGAGAGAGACGTTTATTGGGGGCTGATGAATTATTCGGACACAGCGCAGCATTGAACGCCACACGTTGGATACAGCGGATTGTAATAGTTGTAAGTCACAGCATGCTTGGCTTTTCTTCGGCAAAGAAAAAGAGAAGATGCGAAGAAACTCTTTGGGGACCGAAAAAGTTGCAACAATTCAGCGCGAACGCTGCGGGATCGAAACACATCCCGTGAAAATGGGGGGGAAAAAAACAAACTTCCACGTAATTCGCCTTTTCTTCGACTTCGGAAAACTTCAGCCTTCGTTAGCAATCGCATTCAAGAGTGATTTGTGTCGATTGTTTTCCTGACGTCCGGAATTCTGCAGCGTGTATAAATAGGCCTCTAGTTGACGAAAACCAATGGAATGCTATTTTTTCCATACCGTTTTTTGCTTTAATTTAACTCAAAGGATTATTACGAATGATACAGGTTCCTACAATTCCCTGCGATTGTGTGACACACATTTCACTTTTATGTTAATATATTTCAATCGAATTCTTCAACTTTTTCTCGAGTAGCACTCAGCGATTCCTGCTTGCACATCTGCCACCACATCCGATCTTTATTTGCTGTGTCCTTCGCCAGCAACCTCTCACGAATGCCACTCAACGCACTCTGCACGTGAATTGTAAAGTCAATTCCACCGTGAAACACATCATCGATGAAATAATTCCCCTCTCCGTTTGCTGCGTGCGGTTCATTCATTTCGAATTCCATATTTTGCACGAGCAGGAATTTGATTTTGCGTGTGGAATTTTATTCGAGAAATATTTCAAACCCCTATTTTAAGAGTGGGCGTTTACGGGTATCGTTGTACCTTTTGCTTTCTGCACGTGAACACGTACACGCATCGTTCGACACGCATGAATGAGTAATCATAATGCGCCTCTTCTACAACGGTGCCCTTCTTTTTGTGTGAAGAGTGAAATGCTTTCGCCCTCTGCTCGTGCAATGCATTAGCCAAGCGACTTAAAGGGTCGCTTTTCTTCGTTTGAATGTTTCGAGAAAAATCGATCCCAGCGGAGGGATCGGTACGTTAACATTTTAGGGAAAATTTCGTGCAGTAAGCAAGCGGAGTAGAGTGTTTGTGTTGATGCCACCGGCAATCCGAGATGCTGCCTCGTGCAGAGAAAGATTCCATTCAAAATGGTACGGAACGAAAATGGCTTCCTTCACTCCGTTAAAGGATTGGAGTCGACTGATAGTAGCAGCGAACCGGTGGGGCGGGGGGTGAGAGAGGGTGCGAAAAGTTTCCCCTCTGCACGCGACTCCTGTACTCGAGACACACGCGTACAGCTGCTCCTCTACATCAGGTGTTTTGCGGCTCTAATGCGATTATGATGAGATTTAATGATGATGATCGAATTGGAGAGGTTTTGTGAGTTTCAGTTTCGATACACTCGTGGGGCGGCGAGGGAAACTTCCCCGTCGGGAGAAAACTGCAATCGAACGCAGTTTCGGTGCCCGAAATTGGCTTCTTATGGCACGGCTTTTCGGTACACCGGAGGGACATGGGATGGGGATGGGAGGATTTGTGAAATTGATTTTTCTTCGTTAAACGAGACTAGACGGAAGCATCCGGTGTCGGGCGATAGGATGCCCGATGGAATGCGCACCTAGGAAAAAGGGGGAAAACACACTACCGAGAGGGTGCAAAACCGGTGTTGAAAGAATAAATCGGTTCGCTTCGAGAAGGGAAAGATAATTTTCTCCTACCGTGGCAGTTTTTCTGTGTGATAAGAGGCAGCGCGTAAGGGTAGGAGTTTGTGATAAAGTTTTGAAAAATGAATTCATCCGTCTTTGAGTGCCGGTGTATCGGTGGCGGAAAATGTGTTTGTGTGTGTGTGTGTGTGTGTGAAGGAAATTGATGAAGGCAACCGGTCAGGTCGTTTCCGGTATTGATGTTATTCTATTTGTTTTAGTCTCGTACCGAGCGGTGGATCACCGTAGAAGAGCCTACCTGGTGTGAATGGGCTCTCAAAACAAAAAGAGCAACGAAACGTAAGCGAGCCAACATTTGAAGCAGATTGACGAACGACAATATGGCGGAAAAAACTGATTTCCTAGGAAATTGAAACCCATTTGCCTGCGGGTCGCTCGTGTTGAGCGGGGCAGGCGTTGGATTTCACTCGTACGCGCTTCCAGCAAAGAAATCGATCCCTTCTGCTAAACATGCTGCTGTTTTGAGCGAATTTTGGTTGATTGAAACATAACACCGAACTCGGTAAATGTATGCATTAATCGACTTTTCGTTTGAATTCGGCTTCGAGCAACAATAATTGTTTCCGGGAAAGAGGTATAATGGCGAGCATATGTTGATCTCTTTGTACTGTTTTGTGTGACAATCAGAGATAATATGCATCTGTAAATATCCTTCAAATATATTGGCCAAAGTTTGCCTATCTTTTGTTTCTCATACAACTCCCTACTTCCGGATGAATTCCAATCGAAGCTAAAAGCAACGTTGTCTCATGTCCCCGACAATTTCACCGCACGATGGATGATGGCACATTTGTCGAACCACCTTCCCCTGTTGCGAAAGATTTCTTCCCAAAATCGCCCTGCGTTGTGATTCATTCCCACCTCACATCTCCCTCCGATCCAGAGCACACGTTAACCGAGTGTTTTTCTTTCTCCTACCGAACGCTGAAAACAACAACCAACTCATCGTCTCGCTGACGCGCGTTGTAAATGAGACCTTCCATTTTTCCCGTTTGCTAATCAACAAAGAACTCCCACACCGAGCCCTAGCAATCCCTAAGCACAACACGCTCTCGGGCGAATCATCGCTAGGCTGCGAGCAATAACGAACTTTCACTATCCAGTAACATGAATTAGCTTTTATAAGGCGCGACAGGGCTGGTGTTGGAGTTTTAGAATTTTACGACTTCCATTAGATAAATGGTTGCGTAATAAAGTTTCAATTAAAATTATTCGCTCCCTCGTTCGGTGGGTTGGCATTTTCCGGATGCTACCGGTGCAGGTAGCCTTGCGGCCGGTTCCTTCCGTTTGGGTTCGTGCGTTGTGTATGGCTTCGTCCCATCTTCCCGTCATCTTTTAGTTTGTCCGTGCAAGTTTCGCTACTAAAGCAAGACATTGCGGCGGAGATGAAACTATGCCGCCAGTACAATCCTTTTCATCCAACAAACTGTTGTGGCTGCTGGACGAAAACCTTCGGAATAAGATGCGCCTCTCATCGGACCACTCCTCCCTGGCGGTGGGTGAAAGGTGGGAAAAGGTTTATAGACTTTCGTTTGTTTCTCTTCCCGCCAAACACTCAAAACAGAGAACGATTCCACCGAAACGAGCGGAAGGAAAGATTTCGATTGTCCGCGTGGGTCCGCGTTTTTGCCGGTGTGCTTTTCGAAATCTGACCTTTTCTGGGAGGACGAAACGATCCTTGCGATAAATTACGGCGGCGCACAAGGTTCCACACGCACACGCAATTTGTGTGCGGCAAGATGCGAACATTGGCCCGGCTGGGGTATAAATAGTGTCGGATTACTGGATGGTATTTTTGAAGATTTGGTAAGATTTCTGGAGGGCTTTTTAGTAAATCTTTTTAATGGATTCTGATGAAATATGAACCAGATTGTTAACGTAGACGTGCTGCTAGCCGGCTTGCGGCTAGCCACCCGTGGGGCCTATCAAACGGCTAGGACTTTCGCAGTGTAAAACATAATGTTCAATCTTGTTTCGGTGGGACATCTCCGGTGGGACATCTTCGCCCCTGGAAGCTACCTTTAATGTCCGCAAAAATGTTGCCGAAAACAAATTTGAACGACCGAAAATCACCGGCGGGGGTGATGAGAATTTTTATTTGTTTTATTTCCCGTGTCATCCCGCTTTGCGGTGGCGTAGTCCATTACGAAATCCCCACCTCCGCTGGTAGTTATCAGATAAGAAAAACCAGTCACCCGTCCTCGCGGGAGCTAACGTCCCACCGGAAACGGCGGAGAGGCGACAAGTTTTATGGCCCACATGTGTACGTCATAACAATCACTTAAGGAGGGAAGATGTGACATGCGACTCGGGACGACCGTGTGGATCCATTTTACGACGGTGGCGTCCATTACGGTGGCGCTCTCGAAGCATCCGCCTAATACACTATTGAACGTGTGATGACAAATACGGTGCGGGTTTTATCGACTCGCTTCCTGCACAGGGGCCGGGAGGACGCGTACTAGTTGCGGTTGCCTAGGTAACGTCGCTTCCGAAAACTTCCCAAACCGACGCGTCCCAGTAGGCGGTGTGAGTTGCTCAACAGGATGTGCCAAATTACCGGCAGCGGCAGGAGGAGCGAAATATTGTGAACACAAAATTGACTAATTCGCTAAAAATGCTCCCCTGAATGTATGTCAGACGGCAACTTCTCTCTCTCACACACACACACTTTCGTTCAAAACAAAAACAAAGTCCCACGGGCCCACAACACACAACAACGACGAACACAATAAATCTGTAATTGAACTACTTTAGGGTGCCCCCTTCGGGACGGTGGAGGCGCTCGTCTGTTTGTCGTTGGCAAGCATCCACCGCCACCGGAGGTTGGGCCAAATTTTCTGCCTCATTTTGTGGCTCCCAGCGACCCGGGGAGATTTCTCCGAGCACCGATGATAGATACGGGACACAACCTCCCATCCCCCGCCCCCAACCCCGACCGCAAGGGGCTCACGGAAAAGTGCAAACATAAACATATTAAATTTGAATAAATTTTTGGGTTTTCCACGCCGCCGGCCATAAAAATGCGGATGCCCAGTGCGCTGCCGAGAGGTTCGATAGAATGGTGGCTTCGCAACGGGGAAGAACGAGGAGGAGGAAAACTTTTAATTCGATTTCGCTCCTCGTGTTCGCATCCGGGGATTTTCCATGCAGCACGGGGCGAAACAGAGATAAGCTTAGCAAAAGCGCGCCACAAACACAAACACGGGCGTGCATTGATGCCGGCGGCGAAAATGAGAATTTATGCCGCTTCTTTGTACTGGAAGACGCCGTTCGCAACGTCCGCCCGCAACGGCGCCGGGAAAGGGTAGAGAAGGTGCAAATTCTCCCGAAGCTTCGGCAACGAGTGTGTGTGTGTGTGTGGCAACTTTCGCGTAACTCTGTTACGTTTGTACCGGGGCATTTGGTGGCCTGGTTGGGCCAGAAAACTTGCTCCCCAAAGACATCGAACGGGAGGATGGGGATTGAAGTTGCGCTGCGATTAATTTGACATCATTTGTTTGCGGTACGGTGATATATTGTTTATTACATTCGGGCAACTGGTAAGGAGCGAGCTGGCTTCGGGTGGAGCCGAAAGGAGCTTCAACCTCTCCCGCAACTGCAACCATTTTCCAAGAACTCATTAGAAGTTTCGCGAAATGAAACAAAATGGGGTGTGCAAGTGGTAAATGAGAGTACATCGTACGTGGTGCGTATGTGTGTGTGTGTGTGTGTGTGTGTCTTCCAGCTTTTTTCTACTTCTTCCTCTTTTTCATCTTCATCTCCCTCCACAGTGTTCATTACGCGCATTCAGCGCTCTGTTTGCCACCACGTCCTTCCGGAAACTGGGTTTCACCGATGGAGCTTTTGTGATGCTTCGAAGCAAAAGTTTGTAAATTATTATCGCCCGTTCTCAATGCGCATGGGAAAGGGAGAGACGCAAAGGCATGTTGATTCAACTGATTAAGCTGTGCTTGTTATTTAAGCACACGTGTTTTCCTCCTATTTTTTCCATCGTTTTGTGTGTGAGAGTGTGCAAAGATCTTTGTTACGAACTGTTTGGTTTCGAAGTTCGGCGAGAAAAATAATCTGTGCGATTTAATGGAATCGGAAAAACATGTGGAAAAGACTATATTGCTTACAGTATTCTGCGAAATTATTCTACCATTTGTTCCATTATGAGACTTTTGTGCCGAAAAAAAAAACGAAACGCAAACAATGCCACCTTTTCCTGGTGCTTCAATTAGAAGCCAACATGCACGAACCAGCTATCATATTCTGCTTGCGACGAATTATTTAACACGATTAACAAACACACCAACTCGCTGGCTCGTATTAATTTCATCCCAAGTACAGTTTGAAGGTCGCACCCGGGTTTAAAACTTTAAACTCGCACGACGCTCCAAACGGTCGCCCTCTGCGCTCATTCGCAAGCACGTGCAATTTCGTATTCAACGTACGCATTGACATCCCAACAGACAACGGCCACGGACGCTTTCCCGTGGGTCCTGTCTTAATTATGATCCGAAATCCTGAAGTGGAAAACTTTCTCGCAAGCGACCCACCTCACGGCAGCACGCGACATTGTCAACTTTGCACCTGGCCACGAAGGGGGCGGGGGGGGGAAGCTTTCCCAACGGTAGCTGGGGGTACGTGGAAGCGTAGTGTGATAATTCGACACGCGACAAGTTCCGACAAGTGTGCCCCAACCGGCCATATACGCCATCTCTCCCGAGCGGGAATCCCAGATTTTTAATTAAACGAAAGGAACGAATGCCTTTTCGCGGTCGACGAGTGTGTGAGTGTGTGTGTGTTGGTGTGCCGGTTCTCGTTTGCTCGGCGGGTTGTCGAGAAATTAGGAATTAAATTTTCATAAACTATTCGCTACTAGCGTGGAGAAGCGTGAGTATGTGACGACTACGAGCCGGCCCCTAGCGCTTCTTATAGCTACGTGAAGCGAAAAAAGCAATTCCACTGTGAATCCAGAACGGGAAATGAAGTTCGCTCCTACAAATCCGTCATCATAGAAGGCGAGTTTTTTTTTTTTTTATTTCGTACGCGTCGTTTTCGTACGCTACTCTAGCCGAACTAATAAAACTTTTATGCGCTGTTGCATGCGCGTCCTTCGCCGGTTAGAAAGTGTCGTTCTTTTCGTGGTTGGGATGAAGGATTGTCAGGGTTGTTTAAAATTCGATTTGTTCTTTCGAAGCACCGGCCGTCGTTACCGTTTATGAAGCGCTTAAGAGAGGACTAGCGCGTGCGGCGTGTTTGGTTACACGAGTTTATCTGGTTTTATGACCATCGGCCGCATTCCACCCTGCTGCCAGTGTCGGGCGAGAGTCCATTAGATACTGGGTTACCTTTCTCCGAGGTGGTGGTGGAGGTAGGGACCATTGCCGGGATTTATTTCAACGCCTCGAACGCGATCGGATTTATGAGCGATAACTATAAAATGTGTGTGACAAATTCGCCCCCGCTGACGTGAGCGCGAGCACTAGGGAGGGGAGTCCCGGACGTTTTGGACGTGAAATTGAGGAAGAAAATCAGTTCCGCCTCAAACCTGGGACGGGAATAAAATATTCGATGAGCGTTTCTCGCTCCCGGGACGTGCTCATAAATCGAAGCGCTCTTGGGGAGAGGGTCGAAAGGTTAGCGCCGTTGTCTTATGGATCGGCGTTAAAATTTATCACCATATTCCCGAACTTTTTTTTATAGTGTGAGTGTGCCCCGCGGAATGGAAATGGAGCTGTGGGGATTTTGCACGGCGTGATAGAACCATTGGGCGAGCTTTACGACCGAGCACGGCCAGCCCCACGAAAAGGACGATCGTACGATAGGCAAATGGGCAAATCGTTGTGTTTGCTCCCGTCCGCCATTAACCGAAATGGCCGAACGTGCCTTTGTGATGGGTTTTGTTTTTTTTCTCCGGCCCTAAAGCCGATGAGGTTAATTGAAAAACTGTAACTCGAAGTCTGAGTTGTAACTGAGTCATTAACCCCGAGAGTGGTGAAGAAAAGATGAGTTTGGTTTTGCGCCGTGTATTTACATTCTCATGAAAGATTTAGCTTTCTTAGTGTATTTGAAAATCTAAATTAATCAAATATCTATTCCCAATGTCTGCACTGACAGCTTGCCTTCGTAATAAGCTTCATAATTAGCGTTTCGTGAGCTGGTTGGCTAATTTAAATTTGTGTGATTGCAAACAAAGATTACTATTTCAAATCCAGAAATCGATTGTGTGTGTCTGCTGATTGAAGAGCCGGTTCCGATGCCGCGAAGGAAATAAATTACCTTCATTTCCATCAATAATAACAAGCACATTGAACGAACCGTGAATCATTGATGAGAATAAACCACACGCGATGGCACTCCTCCCCGGGTCTTATCCAATAATCTCTAGACGAGCGTTTAATCTAGCTCATTAGCGTACCGGTTCTCGGTCCGGGCAGTACACGCGGGTCATTCTCCATTGCAGCAATGCAACAAACAAACGAAAAAAAAACAACGACCCCTCCTCCATCGCAGTGCTGCCGACAAACCGACATTCAAACACGTAGTAGGCTGGTCGTTGTTTTCACACTCTGCCCGTACGAGAATTTATTGAATGAGCGAGAGCCGCAGCACCCTCTCGCTACTCTATCACATGAGCGGACACTGAAAGCGGTTCTGTCGGCTATTGCTTGCCCCTGGACGGGGGCTTAGAACAGACCAGCTTTGTTCTGGAAGTAGCACTCGGTCACTTTGTACGCGGTTTCGCACGGATCCGGCTCCTGGAAGTTGCAGTTCTTCACCAGCGCCTCGATGCGCTCGCGGGGCATAAACTTCGACAGCTGCTCCGTGATCACTTCCTGCCGCAGCTTACCGTCCTCGGTCATGAAGCCCGTTTTCACGAAGAAACATTTCACCAGGCACTGCAAAGCGAAGGAGAAACGGGATGAATTAGTTTACGGTGTTTCGCTCCGGCAACGGACCAAATCTCGTTACCTTTATTTTGCTTCCAGCAGTATCTAGATCGCTCGCGGAGAGGGTAGCAAGTGAATCCAGCTTGAGTCCACTTTCGATCAGACACTCCAGCGCGTATGTTTCTCCGTTCGCGATTTTGCCGACATCTTCCAGATTTGGGGGAGCCTAATGCAACCAAAAATGATAATTATAGTACACCTTTCCGTAAGTCAAGCGGTGCTCGCTTCATACGTCAGCTGCTGCGACGAAAGCATCTAAGCACACTGCACTGAGCACAACCGCAATCACTAAGAACTTCATTCTAACGCATCTATTGTGGAAGTATCGTCCGGCACAGCCTCTCCCGTGGGCTTTTATACACTTCACTACACTTCATCGCTGCTAGAACCTTGGCGCTCGAGAGACCGAGCCGATTTTCTTTCTCACAGAACAATAGCAACAATGGAATGGTGGCTTGGCGTTCATCTTAGTAGCCCTTTAGCGGCGGCAGATAGCGAAACAAGAGCGAGAACTGACCTTACGTACGCACAAACAACTCGATCGCGAGCGAAGCGGCAGATGTTTGTTTCTGTTGTTGCAATGCCATCAGTTTGCATGGAAATTCTGAACGGTTGCGATGCGAACACAAAACCGGATCGATGATTCACCCGCGGCGGGAGGGAAGAAATGAATATTTTAATTTTATCGAGCCCAAGAGGGGGTGTGCTTGAAAGGGTGGAGGAACATCCGGAACAGCGGCTATGGGGCTGTTTGTGGATAATGAATTGCTATGCTGATGAGTCGGAAACGGGCGGTTTTTCTCGATGATTACGCGTTAGTGTGGTTTGTGAGAGAGAGAGAAAAAAAGTTGCAATTTGCCACATGTGAGGCTTACGAAGCAGTCTTGCAAAGAAGTACGTTTCAGTCAGAAAAAAAGATAATCTTATTTCGAACGCACAGAAAACAACAAATGATTGTTATTAAAAACAGCTGGCTTACATTGCCCAGCGAAGATATTACACAATCTGCAATCGGATTAGTCGCTCGGTACAAACGCTCAATTACTTTCACAAACATGGTCCACGAGACAGGCCGGTTCCGGTCTGTGCATCCTTTGGAAAATTCATACCTAAAAGCTCGCCTAACCACCTCATGCGTCAGGCGCACGTGAGTTACAACAAAAGGTGACGATTGGAACGGCGTCCAGCTGACATCCATTTCGGAAATTAGCTTTCCTTGATGGGCCACGTCACACGTTTACACTCCATGCTCGGAGTTTCCCGGAGAGCTTTCAGTACAGTTTGGTTGTTAAAATATTTACCCAGCCCTCCATCTCCACGTCGGTAGACGTAGCTGTCATTTAATACATCATCCAGGGCCTCTTGACTTCTGGGCCAGCTTGGCCACTAAACTTACCATAATCGGCGCGATGATTTAAAGGCAACACCGAACCGGGACACACCGGAACAAGTAAGTCAGTGTGTGTTGACTTTCCATCTCCACCGGCCGCTACTGCTACCACTCCCGCAGATTGCAATCGTTGGCGGACGGAAAGTTTGACATGTTATTTCCTTCGGTTATCAACACAACTCAAACCCGGCCGTTCGAGGGATGATCCGAACGAAGCGATCGCTCCGAAACTCATCATCGCTCCCCAGCCCGTCCAGGGCGATGGGACGGTTTTATCTCGTTCAAATATATATATATACGATATACACTCCTCGAGGTCCTTCCCATCGGGGCACCCCTGCAGCCAGCGACGAGTCGTCGACAAGCTTAATGGAAATCATTCCAATGCCGGGCAGGCCGAAAAAGCAAAGCAGCCTACGCTCGCCGAGGTAACACATGTTGTCCCGCGACGGGTATCAGGTTTGATGAAGGTAGACGCGACCGATTGGCAAACGGATCTGTGCTGCGGATCGGATCGGAAACCATGGGCAGGTGGGCAGCAAGAAGGGGAGGAAAATGGCAAGGCAGGAAAATGGCATAATTAATCAATTCAGGCGAAGGTAAATTAAACGAAACACGACAAGTCTAATTCAATCTGGTCTTTCCGGTTCGGTCCGGGCAGTGTGCGACAGGCGGCCACGGTTCGACCTCTGGCCAAGACTCATCAAATGGTTACTTGTATCTTCATCACACCGGTGACCGAGGACCGTCCGTTCGATGGGAAATAGGAAACGTACACACACAGCTGGTGTACCATGGGTTCTCCGGTAGGCTTTGAGGTTATGTTTACGATGTGCCCACGTGCAAGTGTGTTCGTGTGTGTGTGTGTGTGTGTGTGTGTGGGTCTATGAAACACTGGAGGGATAAGGTAAGCACGCCAGTTGCGCCGACAAGCTAGCCGTAAGCACACGCGGCGGCCGGACTTTCGGTGTCGTTTGAGGCTTTGGGATCATTATGCGTGCGTACGTTGGAGACGCCGTTGATCGCTCCCCATCGAAACGGTGGTGGCGACATCTGATGACAAATGATGTGCCGTTTACAAATTGATTCGAATGGAATTAATTTTGCAATTTTCCATCGACCACAGCGTGGGGGGTGGTGGGTGGTTCGGGTGATCGATTGGACCGTAGTACCAGGCAGTGTTCGATGTAACGTGATACAAAGGAAAGCGACCGATGCTGATGATGCTGATAATGGAGCAAAACCGGCCGAGGTTTGGTTGATTATCGTTCGGTTTAGGACGTCATTCGGTGTGCTTTTGAGAAGAAGCTCGACTTGGGGCACCTTTTCCGTCGCTTTGTCGTTTGCTATTTTCGGATGCTTCGATTAGGAAGCATTTAGTCGAAATTAAATGGAAAAAAACATCACAGAGAAAACAGAGCGCACAGTGTGACGGGCGTTGCATTGAAGGTGGACAAGTTATTTCCAACTATTTCCAACAAAACTATTGCTTTCCAATATTCATGCATGTTTTGTACTAAAGAACATCGAAACGAAATGACACTCAGTGTACAGCACAGATGGTCTGGTACACGGACTGGCCTCCGTCAGAGTTCGAATTCGAAATGAACATGAGCACCCCAACAACAACGATGGCCAGCCACCGGTTCCGAGTTGGTTGATTAGTTTCTTATCGGTGCTGATGTCACGACAACACAATGTTGAAATGTCCTACCCATTGATTGATGGAGGGGAAAAGCATCGAATGGGCCGATTCGGGTCGATCTTTTTTGTTCCATCCTCCTTCCATCTGTTGTTTTGCTGTGGCGAATGGGATTTGGGGTTTGTGGATTGGTTGCGATGTTTGTTGTAGTCGTAATACTTTTTTCCCTACTCGCAATCGAGTTGAAATTCATCCCAAAATGTAAAACATGAAACGAACGAAACGGAAGTCACTTCCGGTAGAGTCGATCGGAACCGGAGGATGGCGGTTTGATAGGACGAATTGACAGTTTTCTTTTTTGGTCATGCTAATTAAGGTCTGCTGGAGTTTTTGCTGGAGGAGCGGAACATCGGTTTACCGATTTGTGGTTTCGGAACAATGTTTTGAGTTTTCTTTTGCCACAAAAAAGATCCCCGACGAACATGTGGCACTCAAATTAGCTTCTAACAAATTCTAAGCCCTTTTCAAAGAACGATTGGTCTTTAAGCGATACTGTTGAGAGTCGAGCCGTCATCTTGATTACTATTTCGACATGAATACACCAGCTGCCACCGTTGGTTCGATATCACAAAAGGGGGAAGTGTTTAATAAATAAATAAGCAGGCAAATTTAAGCATCCGAAAGGAACAAGTTCCAAAAACACAGGCCGGGACGTCACCTACGGCACCGGGTGGCTTAGACGACGGCACCCTTGGCGGCGTAGATGCACTGGTACGCCTTGAAGGCGGTTTCGCACGGGTTGGCCTCCTTGTGGTTGCACTTCTTGACCAGACCCTCCACCTTCGCCCGGTCGTGGTCAACCGACAGCTTCTCGATGACGGTCTTCTCATCGATCTCGCCCTTGTCGGTCATGAAGCCGGCCTTCTCCAGGAAGCACTTGGCGAAGCACTTGGTCTTATCGTCCGCGCCGGCGAAATCGCCACCCTTCAGCTTGGCCGCCGTCTCCGGGGGGACACCGCTCGTCTTCACGCACTCGGCCGCGTATCCTTCGGCCTTCTTTTTCTGGTCAATCGTCAGCGCCTGGAAAGTGGGTGGAGAACGCGATTGAAAATGGTTCACCAAAACCGGGCCACGGCACGGCCGACTCGCTACTTACGAAAGTGCCAGCGATCAGCGCAACGACGGCGATAGCAACAAAGGTCTTCATGGTGGTGGTGTTGTTGGTGGGGAAAACTTGGTGCTCCGGAGCTTATCAGAACCTGCGACTGCCGGTGGATGACTGATGCTGGACGGAAGATTTATCGTCGCTTTATATAGAACCGTCCGCGTTCGAGATGAATGATTTAGTGTGCGGCACAAAGTTCTCCAGCACTCGCCGGGCGTGCTCAAGGAGCCCCGACCGCAACGTCAAGGTGGTCCACCAGGTTGGTCGCGATGCAAACGACCGGACCTGGCGCGGAGTCCGAGCCGCGTCAGACCTCGCTGAGGTGAAGCTGTCATCGCGCCGGCAAGTTGTGGCACTTCCTTCGCCGAGTGCATACTATACCGATGACCACCGGATGGAAACGGAAGCAAAAGTTTATACACGAGCCCAATGGGGTGGTAGAGACAGCAAAAAAAAAAGGCAACAACCACAACAAACAAGCAATAAGTCATTGTACAAGCGTGTACGGGAGGCGTTTAGAAGCAGAAAAAGCAGGCGTAGATAATTAGTCAACCAAAGTACAGTACGACGGTGTGGCGAACCGGTACGGACGGACGGACCTTGAACTTGAACCAGTAAAAAAATAAAAAATAAAACACAACCGGCGCCTCGATTGCGTCGGTCGGCGAGCTGGTCACGCGGGTCGCGTGATTGACGCGGTTAGCCGCGAAATTCTCGCTAAGGGTAGTTTCACTGCCACCCGCTGTCATTGCAGCTTGGGTTCTAGCGTGGCCACCAATCACGAACCAGATGAGGTGTGAAAATTACTAATGAGTACAGAAACTGGGCTTGTTGTGGTTTTCGAAATCGTTCCCGAGCCAAAATGTCAATTAACTAAACTCTGTTATTTGTTAGAGCAATTAGATTTTTGAAAATATAACTAATAAAGCAATCGATCTCTCAGACATAAATTTAAAAATAGCAAAAAATCAACTAAACCCAGCTAGCATTGGAATATTCGCACTGAAATGATGTCGAGCCATCCCCATAGTTACTGATCGTAAATTTCGTTCGTTACCCATTGTTTCAATTCACGCTGTAATTAATTTACCACCCGGTAAGTCTTCTATTGCGCGGTCGGGTGAGGAAACAATTTTCCCCCAAAAACCAATAAATACTGCGTGACCGCGAAAAACGCCGGACGGTGCGCGTTCGGTTCGGCATCGCACACCGTCCACCACCTGGCTGGCGCCGATGGGAAAAGTGCGACCGGTTTTAATTAGGGTAAGCACGATTGAAAACCGCCCCGAACCACCCAGGGCGCGGGGTGGAGGGAATTCATCATCAACCCTGCAGGCTGCCGCCAGAAGGGTTCGAACTAGCCACCGGACCGGGCCATTATTAGTCTCCCCAAGCTGTCTGGTGGGCGCACCGGGTCGCGGTCGCGAATGCCAAATAGACTCGGGAAAAACATGAATTGGCCGCGCTTCGCACCGTGTAAAACGATCGAAGCCCGGCGAGGACATCAATTATTGTCGCGCTGGATAATCGCACAAATTATGCACAACAATAAATTGCACCCGGTGTGCTTTGCTTTGTTGGGGTTTGCCCACCAGTCAACCCCTGGCCGGCCTGCCAGCGACTGCTGATCGATTGTTCGCGGAAGCGTGAAAATGAGCTCTAAATTATTTAAACTTCTGGCCACGGGGCCACCCCACACACACACGCGCGCACGGATATCGACATTAAATGTCAAAAATCAGATGCTCCACTTTCCGGAGTTTCCGTCTCGGGAGGCTTCCGAATTCGGTGGGGATGAAATATGGGTCAGCAGTCGTGCTGATTCCCCTAACTACACAGCCATTTCCATATGGTCATCGCAATGGTTTGCCATCACGCCAACCGTGGAGCTGATGTGAGCAAAATTTCCATCAAAGTTCCGCAATTAGCTGCGTGAATCGCCCGGCCTGGCCCCATACCACGACATCCACTCTGTGATGGTCATTTGAAGTCGCACCATCGACCGTTTGGAAATGACTTCAGGGT
>JXXA01017031.1:0-18060 GCA_000956255.1 Anopheles punctulatus
TGCATATAACTTATATCAATATTAGAGACACGTAAAGTGAAGTTTTACCTTAAGCATTTCATAGCAGTCCGCGATTTTGAAAAGATGCTTTTTTATGCCTATTAAAACAAAGCATCCGTGAAGCGAGTGCAATTAACTGAATAAAAATCTCAAAAGGAAGTTATAAAGAACCTAATAAAGTGAGTATTAAAAGTGATGAAACTCGCAGACTTAGTCAAGCAGGAAATGTTGTGCATTTCGTTTAATTGGAGATATTGGAATTGGAACTAGATGCTATGGTATACTCTTCACTATCATGAGACCGAAAAAGAACTTAAAAGAAGAAAATACTTATAGGCTTCAAGCGATACGATTTTCGCTCAAACACTGCATTATTAAGAGTGAGCGTATAAATGTAATGAATAAGGTGATCGTATCGATACCTCATCATATCGCTTTGCACATCGTTTTACACACAGTAATATAGTTTGGTTACGCATAACATGCGTATGTAATGGCAGGCCCCATCCCTACGCAGGAGGGAATTTCTAGCGCATTATAGCAAAAACCAGTTGCCAGATGAGATCATGGCATTGATATTTGCTCAGTAGATGAGCTCAGCGATACACAAATTCCGCCGCTTAAGCGTGTGAGATTCAACTTAGCTTAGCTTAGTGGCACAACAACACTAGCTTACTTTCTGTAATAATTTTAGTAGTCAAATAAATCATAAACATTCGCTATTTCGAAGGAAATTTTAGTACAAAAAAAAACATGTTAACTAAATTATCCGTCATCGTTTTTACTCCATATTTGAATACAAGTGGTGATTTACATTTTCCATCACAATTATTACTGAAACTAATTGGTGCATGAGAAGTATAACCCCACGAAAAAGAAAGGCTGTAAATCGTCCAATCAGGTAGAATCATGTTACAGCCTCTCGAATTGAGCTGTAACCGTGACATTAAATTAAATTTCCACTCGCTCAAAGGAAGAAAACAAAGCGAAAAGCACAACGAAATTCGTACCTTTTTTTTTTTGGTCTCCGTACCCTTGCGGGGAAGAGAAAGGCAGCGAAGCGTTTTCCGGCACTCCTAAACTACTACTCGTGGTACGCGCGGTTTGAGATTCGCAACGTGATTCAATAATTACTATCCGGCTTCCATGCGACCATGCGGCCGATCGGTTGACCGATAGCACCGTTTTCACTTCCGTTGCACCAGACCCGGGGGAGATCGATGAGAGACCGTCGTGGCAAAAAACGCCGGCCTACGTCAACGCACGCCGCAGTAACGCTTGCGTGTTGGGGAATGCAAACTTCACCTTCTCCCACAAACCTTCTCCCGTCGCTGTTGGTGCAGGGAAGCGGGGTGTTTAGAGAAGAGAAACAAAAAACCCTTATGCACCTACTTAATGCGGTGGCTAGAACTCGCAGCAGCTAAAGGTGGCCGGTTTCTCCGTGGCGCTTTTCGTTGCTTCACAGCGAGGCGAGCCCTATGTCTAGGGCTACGATATAAAATATCATTCTTCGCCCGTATAAACTCTCCCACCTCGCACTGCGCGATGCTATCGCGTAGGTTTGCTGCACCGATGCACACGTGCAATGCAAATGCAACACCACCGAGCCGCAGGAAGGTCATCGGTATTCATCGATCAGCAGCAGGCAGCATCATATTTTGTGCGTATCTTATATCGCGTCGAGACGCAACGGACTGTGGAAGTGGACCGATGGACGGTTTCTTTGCGTCTGACCTGAATACGGTGCAGTTCGTCCGAGACGGGGAGGGATGCCTCTAATAAACTCATCACGGCACTGCGTCTTTGCTGGTCTAATTATCTGAAGCTACATCCGATAAACGGCTATCGGTAGTGAAATTTCGCTTTTCACTTACAAAATTCGCATTCCGGTAGACTTTGTTGCAATCGATTCAATTCAAATATATTTTCAACAATTCAAACAATATTGAAACAATGGAAATATAAATATACATATTTCAAACCATAAAGTAGTTAAACCTATTTGAAATTCTACTACCCTTACTCCTCGAGCAGAACTACCTCAAGCAAGCGTATTATCTCCCAGCATTTTTCAATTTGTACATTTCTAACATACCAAAAATGAAATCTGAGATCAGATATGCATTTGCAGATGACTTTGCCATAAGTGCAGCTTCTAAATGTCCTATATTAATCTTTAAAATATTGAAACATATCCCAATACAATTCATACGTTAACGATTTAATTTCATTGAAATTAAAAGTCAACGAAAATAAAACTGAAGCAATATACTGCACAAGATGCACTAGCAGGAACAAACTTTCTAGCAGGAAACTAGTCATCAAAAATCAACAAATTGATTGGAAAGACGATGTAATATATCTGAGAGTCATTTTGGATAAACGTTTAACCTTCAATAAGCATATTGAAACTCGTATTTTAAATGCTATGAAAGCCTCACGATCTCTCTGCTGCTTCACAAATAGGAAATCGAAGCTGAATGAGAGAAACATAATGTTATTATACAAGTCTATCCTTCAGGGCTACTATATGCATTTCAGATTTGGGCAAAAAGTGCAAAAACACATTTGAACAAGATGCAAATATTCTAAAATAAATATATTAAGCAGATACTAAACTTGCCTCCATGGCACTTCACCACAAATATAGAGCAAAATATCAATCTAGTTGTGAAAGTAACCGTTATAGCCATGTAAATGGGTTAAGTAGGTAAAGCTGAATTTTAATAGAATAGTATTGAATTAGCACGCGTAGGATAAGTTAGTTGTTATTTTAGCTGTATCATTTTCTTTTTTTAATATTAGTGTTTTGTTTATCTACTCAATGTGATCAGGGTTTTTATTAAAGTTTACCCTGCTGGACAATCATTTAAAGTTAACTTATATAAACGCATGATATAATCATGATATAGAAATAATTATACTCCATAAGCTATTCTTAGAGGACAAGATTACGTGAATTGATTGAATATGAAATATATGAAAAAAACCTATTTGAAATAGCAATGGCAAAGAATAGCAATAAAAATCCAAAAATATTATAAATATTTAAACATAAAAAGAGGTCAAGAAAAATTTGTTTTAATAAATTTGGCAGACCCTTGTACTTTGAATTTAAAATTTCGTTTTGAAATTGAACCTAGTGAAATTTCCACCATAATTTCTGCGATTCGACACCTAAGTTGATGCAACATCAAACAAGATGGCTTAGTTCAAAAGAATAATCTTAAAAAAAAAACATTGTTGATTGAATACGCCACCCCAGGCTGCGCTTTTTTGGAACCCTCAAAGTCTATAATTGAGAAGCAAACTGCCTTTTTTAAACATATTGGTTTCAAAGACTTTAGAACACTCTAATGGAATCGATATAAAATCTACAACATTAGAGTAAGTACAAACTGCTCGAAATTGACAAATTTGGCAATAGTTTTGTCAAATCATCGTATTCAAAATTTCATTTCTATTTTAAAGTTTTGGAAATGGTTAAAAAGCGCAATCTTTTAAGTCATCATTTTAAAATACAATCGATTTTACTAAAACAATGCACAATGCACACGGCTGCCGAAAAGGCGATGCTAACAAATATGAGCCATCCATCTATTCGTTCGCCGGTTACTGCAACTCGTAACTTTGGCGATGATTCGCTTCCGTGCGGTGCGGAATGTGGACATGGAAAAGCACTTCCCCCACCTGACCCGTGTGCGCACCATTCACTTTTAACGCCTCGCACGATAGCAATTGAATTGCATTGCCGACCCGTCCGTCCGTCTGTCCGTCTGTTGTGTCCGTGACCAGCATCGGGGGCCAATTGGTGAATCATTCGCAACAGCGCCATCCGCGTCGAAGGCGAACGTTTTCATTACACGAAACGATCCGGTGGTGAAAACCAAGAAAGTACCTTCGCACTGTGTGCTGTGGTGTGGTTGAATAGAGAAATACATTTTTTTAAAATAACAAGATACAACTGCTTAACACTGAGACCGGGATAACCGAGGGGTTTTCCACCGGGTCGAAGGGAGGCAGTTTAAAACCCCGCCAAAGCCCCGCTGGAAGCGAAACTTTGTTCACACAGTCATTACCATGCAACGGTGTAGCGGCGCGAAAAAAAATAATAATAATAAAATGAACAATTGCATCTCTGTCTCACCGAGCGATACTAACCGCAAAATGCCCACGAATTGGACGCTGTGTCCGTGTATTTGTGGGTGTGTTTGGCTGAGAAGTGTGTGCCTATCGTTGGTGGATAGAAATCAAAAGTTTCATTTTGTTGTTTCCTGTGTTTTCACACGCGACCTAAACAAAACTTCACTCCTACAAAAAACAACAACAACAACGGAACAATCGCGCCGCACGTTGCTGGAACGTGAAATTTAGGTGCACCGACAAGAGATCAAATTAAGCGTTTTGAGGAAGGTTTGAATATAAACAAGCTGCTTTCATGAGGGATTTTAAAAGTGAGAGAATATATCTAAATAAAAAAACTTTCCATACCATCGAAGAACAGAAGAGTTCTGCAGCAAAGAAAATATAATCGAACAGTTACAGATTACATACCAATTTACGACATTAAACAAGTATTCGAAACCGAAACTGGGCCATAATAAAAAGCAATTAATCATGACATAATATTCAATTAATATTCACGAGTATGTTATCGCTTTATCGAATTGAGAGCTAGTGAGAAATGATTTAAAATCTGTTTGAATATTTAATTAAAGAATTGAGTGAAAAAAAACTTAAAAAAAAAACTTGTGTATGAGATTTTACTCATCATTTGGCATACACACACTTGTGATCCGAAAAAAACTAAATTTAAATATTCAATCTGATTCACAATTTGATAGTCTTTGGGAATGACTACAAACATGTAACGAGTTCGAAGGCTTGATGAGAAGTACGAATTGACTGATCAATATAAAAAGCTTTATTCAAACAAATTTTAACGAAACATTATCTATTCAAATTCTGGACCTTTTAAGTATGTTGGTTGGACCACCGGTTGTAAGAAAAATCACCATTTATCGTTTTTATCGGTATTTTCAAACCAAGAGGCTTCAACTCTTTAAAAATCTGAAACTGGGAATAAATTCACCCTTTTGATTGAACTTTATGCCATCGGCCAGTGTAATTCTTGAGTTATAACGCCCAAATTCTTAAAATCTACAACATAACGAGCGAAGCATGACTTTGCCAGATAGGGAGGTCATATTCCTGTTCTTAAATCACGAAATTGTAGCAGCTTTTACATACATTAGAGTAATCATTTACACAGTGTTCCCTAGATTTAAACAGGTGGGCCATATGATTTGAGTTTCCCTTAAGTCTCTTGGGATCATATGTTCTAACAGCGTGAATCTAATATATCAACCATAAGTTCAGTTAAACAATCAGCACTAGACAAGTATTTGCTCAAATATTGTTCAGTTTTGAAAAGCCCGGCTTATGAACGTCCGTTGGTTCAGCTGGAACACGTTGTCACGTTCACGCTGAGTTACCATGGAAACTCGGATACACCCGAGTTGTGGAGAGAAAAAAGAAAAGAATCGAGAGATTAGACGAGCATACGAAAGCGGGTTTCTGTGTTGGGCGCGAAGGTGGCAGAGCTGGAAACAAAGCTCACGGTGCGATTGACAGCCTCACTCACTATGCGGTTGTGTTATGATACCGGTTTTTGTCACTCTTCCCCACCCTCGATAGTGTTGTTTTTGTATTATGCGTACCGTGGTGCGGTGTGTCACTGTTTCCATGCCTACCGCGACATTCTACACATTCCTTTGCACAACGCCCACAGCGAAAGCGCTTTGCATAATGAGTTTGGAGGGGAAACTTGGAGAATTAAACCCCCTAAAATATCAGCACCTCCAATGTCTGGTTCTGTCCTTCGCAGGTTTGGAAAGGGAAAACAAACGGTGAAAAACCCACCGATCCCGGTGCCTACCTGGGCGAATTTTGCTTCAATGCCACGCGCGGTTTATCCGCCGGACAAAATGACGACGCCCCGTAACTCCGGTTTTTGTATCTTTTTCTCTTGCTTTCTTTTCGGTTCTTTTGCTTCACCGAGCGCTGCTCGGTGCTCCACCTCGAGAGTGGAGGTATATTTGAATTTGAATTCTCGCCTGTTCTAACATAACATGCTGCAAGCTGCAAGGTGCGCGTCGGTCTTTCCGCGTTACTGCCTTAAATTCCCTTACCTAAGGGCTACTTCATTTTCACTAAATAAAACACTCATTTCACCGCGCTATGGGCGTGCGTAGTATGCTGCTGTGTTTGCACAACTTGCCTGAGGTGACGAAGCATACCTTTTTCCCTTCGCTCCAGGTGTGGAGGATGCACGGGAACCGGGCGGGCGCACTCAGAGACCATACACACGTGCGGCACACCAACGAACAGAAGGATGCGCGGATGGATTATGTTTGCTTTTTCTTTTTACGGCTTCCTAATTTCTTTCCACCGTAATGCCACGCCACCGGAGACGTGGGATGGAAAGGGAAGTTGTTTCCCTCCGTTTCCTTTACTTCCTCTCGCAGCACTTTCTTTCGATTTTCGTTATACTTTTTTCGGGAAAGATGGGGGGAGGACGCTTTATTCACTACACACACTTACGCGAACCGCACCCTTCCACTCCGCTGCAACACACAAAACAACTGCCGCTGTGTAATAAAGGTGACGCACCTGAAGGGCTCACCTTGTTTTTCTTCTTCTTTCACCGCGCCGCGGTGGGTCGGCGGCCCCCACGGGAACACTGCGCGACCAAACGATATGACTACTACACAGCACCACCGACCACGCACACGCACACAGCCAAACACGTGGGGCACGCTGTACACGCGAGCAAAATTCAAACGGGGGTTGCTTGGATGCCGCGAAAAAGAAAAACACTCGCCGCGAACGCTATTGTAGGGGTCCAAAGGAGGACAGGCTGGGCTAGACGTTCTCACACACACCACTGCTGGTTCTGGAACCGCACCGCACCACACACTCGCGCGCTCGCTTGCTATGCATACGCGTATATTATTTTCCTCCCCCTCTTGCTAGTGGTCGTTCGCCCCAATTCCGGACGGCGGAACCGAAGAACCTGCTGTGCGGTACGTGATGCTGTTGCGATTCTTTTCAAAATAAATTACTCACTACATTCCACGCACATTTTACGACTAGCTGACTAGCTTGGTTGCATTATTGCAGAAAAGTTGTTTACAAAAAACAAATAGGCAATTGTTGGGGAAACGATTTTTTTTGTGCAAGCAACAGAACACGAACCCCACACGTACAACAGAGAGCGTGCACAACCGCACACGGCGAAACATCGAACACAACAACGGCCAAGGTATTTTAATACCCAGGTCGCATACATAGTAGCCATATTAGATACCATTTTTGCTGTCAGATCGTAAACCGAAAACATAACGTAACTGTCAAATGAGACGATCATCTCTATTGCATCGAGATTGTTGCGATTGAACAGTATGAACTACAGTTTCAACAGATTATTTTCAGGAACGGATGAACGTATGGGTGGCTGTTAGCTAATAGTCAATACAGTACTATGATATCATCAACTACCCTATGTCTGAAAACAAATCCGGAATGTGGGGTAGTTTTGGTTATCAATACGGATTAAACTAAAATGTTAAACTTAATCTTATTCTGGAAACCAATTATGAAACGTAAAATATATGGGATTTGATAAATGAAATGCAGAATACAGTGCGAATTACAATCCAAACACAATTTCTTGTTTTTTTCAAAACGTCAAAACGAAGTTTTCTGTGTAACCTGGTATATATGCTGACTCAGGTACGAAACGCAAAAGAACAATAATAAAAGAAAGAATTGTTTTGTCCGCAACTACACTGACCTCCAGCTTTTTGCATGATCGTGTGATATTGGATTTATTGTGAGAAACCGAGTTCCAAAACAGAGTAGCCAGTACGATGGACGATCCCGAACTAGCAGCGATCCGGCAGCAGCGTTTGCAGCAAATGCAGGTATCAAAAATCACCATGTGTGTCGGCAAAACGTGTATGCATATGATTAATCTCACCCGCCACCCACACCCGGGCAGTTCAATCTGCGCCGAATTGTTGCTATATTTAGTCAGCCATTGATCACCGACATGATGGTCATCTGGAATCGCAAACGATATCGGCTCAAATAAAGCAATGGATAACTGTTTCTTTCTCTCTCTCTCCCTCCCTCCCAGGGCTCTAATCCCGAGCAGCAGAAAGCGCAGCAGGAGCAACAGCAGGCTAAGGAAGAAATGAAGAACTCAATGCTTGCCCAACTACTCGATCAAGATGCACGTGCGCGGTTGAATACGCTCAAGCTTAGCAAACCGGACAAGGCGCAGATGGTGGAGGGTATGATCATCCGGATGGCACAGATGGGCCAGATCGGCAGCAAGCTCGACGACGCGAATTTGGTGAAGCTTCTCGAAAGCCTCAACCAGCAGATGCCTCGAAGCAACTCGACGGTAAAGTTCGATAGGAGGCGGGCGGCCATGGATTCGGATGACGATGATGATGATTATGGGATGTAATTGATGTTGCTTTACACCCTCAAATAAACCACAAACTTTCATCGCTTAGCTTAAAGAATCAAATCGGCCCATAAGGGTGTCATCACCTTAATAAACCGCATTGAAGGCAATACTCGATTCGCAATGCCGCTTGCATTTTGGGTAAAAATTATGAGTTTCTCTTCATTGGTTTGATTCTTCGCTAAAAAAAGAGAACATTCTAATCAGACATACATACATACACACATACACATTGTTGCACACATAAACACGTACGAAAAACATCCGCACATTGGGCGCGGCGGTTGGGATTAAAAATTGTCTAAAACGATCACCCTAGTCTGAAAAGAGTTGTAAGTACTCTAATTGCTGTAGTCGTACGCACACGAACCGTCGGAATGGAGAATTATGGATCTCGTGGAGAACAAAGTAACTAGTTGGAGTGGTATGACTAGAGAAGAATGAGAAGATCGTTTTCTTCCCTTCAATGAATAAGTGTCATGGATTCTACTTCTACCACCGGAAGCAGTACCGGACACCAGTTTACTCTTTCTTCTCGTGCCGCTGATCTGTTCCATCATCTTCCTCCTCCGCGTCAAGAATGTCCGCACAGCAGATCGAGTACATGATCAGCGACAGGAAGCCGAGCGGAAGTCCAAACAGCACGGTCGTTAGCACTGGGTTACCGATCCACATCTCGTACAGCGAAGTTTTTGCCTCAAACCACGCACGATAGATTCGCACTGGAAGGGAATTTCCACCGTATGTTGGAGCCGTCTGATTGTGAATGCTGTCGAGGAATATTTCGATCGCTTCCGGTGTCAGCTGTAGTGGATCGTCCTCCGGAATGTGATGCTCGTTGGTGGAAGCATTCAGCACGAGCAAATGTGGCGTCGGCAAACTGTCCATTGCGATCGATCGCGCCAGTTCTGGCGTACCGACCCACCCGAACTGAAACCGCCCGTGGTATTTGTGTTTGTTTTTGTGCACAAAAATCTCCACCATATCGCGGAACTCTTGCTCGTGAGCTGCAATTTCGCTCAATTTGTTTTCCTCCACCACAGCCAGTACCAGATACTTTTGTGTCTGTACCAGATGGTGTATGTTGTTGCGCGTCACCTTCGGGAAAGTGGCGAACCGTTCCTCGTTCACCCACCGGTACAGCGTTTCGTTCAAGTGTGCTGGTTCAATGCGCTCGAAGTTGTCCGAGTACGGGAAATAGTAGTGACTTCGTTCTTTGTATACTAGCGCCGACGGCACGGTATCTACGTCGAAGTGTCGCTTGGCAATCTCGACTGAGGTGGCATAGAAGTACCCGTGCGCTTGGTACGATTCGGCCGCACTGTAAAACACATCCCACAGCAGCCCGGACTGTTTGCCAACGTAGGTGAAAAAGATCGGGTTGTTTGACTTTAGAATGTCGATACTATCAGCGCGTGTCACCAACTGCACGGGTGGGCCGGACATGCGATTCACGAAGTGTATCAACTCTTCCTTCGATCGTTCTCCGTTGTATACGTAATCGTAAGGTCCTTTTACGCTGGAGGAAAAGAAATACCAATGGGTGTGGCTGGTACGGTTGTGAGGAGAAAGAATAAAAACAAATTTACTTACAAAATAATTGTCGGATACGCGTTCACTTTAAACTCCTGCGCTACCGCGGTAAATCGCGTACAGTCGACTCGGCCTACGCGGATGTTCGTGTTGTAGAGTGCCTGTGCAACGAGTGCCCACACCGGTTCGAGCTTTTTACAATGTGCGCACCAAGGCGCATAGAACATCACAAACCACTGGCCCTCATTCCGCACGTCCAGAAATCGATCGCTCAGCTCCAGCACTCGGGAGCTGTTTACCAGCGCAATGCAAACTAAACGTTACGAAACCGTAATTTAATTAAATTTCAGTCGGAATCGATTTTCAAACCGTGCTTGCTGGGCAAAAATACTCACAGAAAAGGGAAATTAACAACTTCCAGAGTTTGTACATGTTGTGAATGGGGCGCGGTGCAGCGATTACAAACCGTGTACACCAGTGGCGGTGGTAGTTTTGATTTTCTAGCTTCACTAAATGAGCATGTCCGGGATCCAACTGTTCTTATCAAAAGCCTAAACAACGGCTTAATGTTGCAACAATTGCTAATACACAAAGTAGAAACGATGATAAACGAAATGCAGATTTTACTTTTTATATTTGTTCTTCTGTGCCCAATTGACAGTTAACGATGACATGTTGTGACAGAACCTTTCGGCTCCGTGTATTTCGATCCACAAGGTTAGCGTGGAATGAAAGCAAAACTCGACCATACACCATAAGAGAAAATAAGGGAATGGATTTGTAAAATGCTCATTCTAGCACGTGAAATATTTGTTAAACGCAAGGAATTTCCGTGCTCCACCATATAAATTTCGTTCACCGAAAAATCTCTCCGCTGTCAAATTATGTGATTGTTTTTTTTGTGTTCTCGTCACGCGCATCCTTTCACATCAACAACACGGCTCATCTCCCATCGCGTCCGGAGAAAAAGCAAATCTAAACCGCTACTAGTCACAGACAAATATGCCGCTTGCCTAAATAGTGAACCTTCCACCGGCGACGTTCGTTAAATTTTGTTTCCGAACTGTGTGTCGTACCGCAAGGTATAAGAAAAAAGCTTCAAAATTCCCCGCCACAATCGCAACAACAAAATGTCTCCATCGGAAACGTCGGCATGTGAGGGTAAGAAAGCGCGTGTGAAATTGTCTTAGTTGGTCGGGAATCTAATGTGTGTTAACCCTATTTCCTCCCCAATAGATTTAAAAGCATTCGAGAGACGTTTGACGGAAGTGATTGCTTGCCTACAGCCACCAACGCGACGATGGAGACGTAAGTTTCAGCTTCGGCAACCCCTGGGAACACACCGAGGATCGTTTGGTACCGAGCGATAATAATATCTTTCTATTCTGTTTTATTAGTTCTTCTTGGACTGACCTCACTGGTGACGTTCGTCGGTGCGTTCTACTGGTTGACGGATCCTCGCACATCGATCGTGCCACTCGTGGATTCACTGTTGAATCATTGGATTTTCACGATATCAACTGTATTCCTGCGTAAGTATTTTTTGCTGTACCCTTGCAAGGAAATCAAACTCACAGGCTCTTTAAAACCATACGCTCAGTGGTGCTATTCATGTGCGGCATACATAAACTCGTCATCGCGCCGCAAATCATCACATCCCGCACGAGGAAAGTGCTGTCCGATTACAACATGTCCTGCGATGAGACGGGCAAACTAATAGTGGGTCCGCGACCGACAAACAACCGGTACATGGATATGAGTTAAAGCATCCATCCCACGCGCAATGTAAATAGCAGCTCGACTGTATTTTTTATTGGTTTTCTTCGATTTATTTGCTTCGTCTTCTATGAACCAATCGTTAGCTCTACGCGTAACACATTAAATTAGTTTTACGCGCCCTCAAACCTCCCACGCACGCTTTTATGTTTCATATGAACGCAAAATTCTTCTTTTTCTTAGCAATTTAAATAAAGCGACACAATTCGAACACTTCCGTGTGCACATCTCCGGATGCAAACTATCTTTCTGGTTGCGCTTACTTGCTGTACGTACTCAGCACAATATCGCGGTATGAGAAGTTTGTGCACACATCGATC
Source organism: Anopheles punctulatus (assembly GCA_000956255.1). Taxonomy (NCBI): domain Eukaryota; kingdom Metazoa; phylum Arthropoda; class Insecta; order Diptera; family Culicidae; genus Anopheles; species Anopheles punctulatus. Next base: position 12,166 of record JXXA01017031.1, read on the forward strand.
TTGGCCGAAGCACCCGCAATCGAAAGAAACCGATACGGTTCCGTCTGTAGCGCAACGCTATACGCGGATGATCCTGAAATGGGAATCTCGGCAGTCACGTCACCGTTGAAGTTGTACTGATACAACTTGCGACAGTCGCCGCCAGCGTAGATGAGGTCATCAACGAAGCCAGACACGTGCAACCGCTCGGGAAAATCAAAGTCAGCCGTACAGTCAAGCGAACGGAGATGCCACAACGCAAATCTTGGCCCACCGCCACAGACAAGCCAATCTTCCGTCATCGAAACAGTACCCTGCCAGCGGCCGAATTCGGAACGTTGCAGCGTTGGTTTCGTGTGCGGTTCGATTTTAGCGTACGACGCCTTTTGTCTGCTGTCCCATAGTAGTACTGAACCGTCCTCTGAAGCGGTCGCAAGCTTGGATGCGCTATGGGAGGAATAGATTTTTTTGTTCATTACTCGTACATTACAAGTACAAAAAAGCAGCCAGTTATTACCATCCATCGACGCAGTGTATGTAATCCGTGTGACCGTGATACTCTCGGCACACCTTTCCATCCTCGAGTGATACACCGTACATCACGTTGTCGCCACAGCCGGCGTATAGCATGTCATCCGCTTTGCTTAACCACATGTAGTTCACTTCGCTCATATCCGCACTCTCAGGAGGTGCCGGTAGTTTCACCGTCCACGCTTTCTTTCCGATCGTTCCGGTCTTCGTAGACCACTGGTAGCCGCATATCTCACCATTCAACCCGACGATCAGGAACTCTTTGTGAAACGAAAGACTGTAGATTGGGCAGCGATCAGTGACGGGCAGCGTTTGTAGCGGTACGGTGGGAAGCTTATCGAGTTCCGTTGCCGTTTCATCGGTTTCATTGCTCGACGTTATGCGTTCGACACTGGAAGGAAGGAAAGCGGGAAGTATGAATGTGATTTCGTACATTAAACCAGCCAAAACGAAGCGGCTTACCTAAACACAAATATTTTTCCAAAGTTACTGCCGCAGAAAAGAAAACGCCCATCGGTGGAAAGTACCTGCGAGTGGATCGTTGCATAGTAACAGCATTTGATGTCGACCATTTTCATGTGCAGTTTATATTACGATTTTGTTTTGTTTATTTCTATTCGCTTACGGCTTCCCGGCACTTCTCCACAAACAGAAAGCCTTTTCGACTGGTTGACAGTTGAAAAGGCCGCCGAGTGGCAAATCGCCCTGAAACGTCAAAGTTACTGAATAAACACAAACAATTGCACGAGAGGGGGACGCACTGGTTGCCTTTTTCGCAATTTTTGACGGTAATTTTTACACAAAAAATACATATAATGACGCTCTATGCGATCCCAAAAGATCTCCGTGCGTTGCGGGCGTGTCTGGTGTGCTCCATGATTAAGGTAAGTGGAAAATTTCGGTCCAAGGCAAACATTCATCATCTGCCACATATGATCTCCTCCTTGCAGTCGTTCGATCAGTTCGAAATGGATGGATGCGATAATTGCGAAGACTTCCTGCGTATGAAAAACAATCGCGAGCAGGTGTACGATTGCACCAGTAACAATTTTGATGGGTGAGTACGCGTATGCAAATGTTTTCTGCAACTGTTCGATCTGTCTAACAGAACCTTTTTTTCCTTTAGTATGATTGCTGTGATGAGTCCCGACGATAGCTGGGTTTGCAAATGGCAAAGAATAAGTACGTTTAAAACTGCTTCCAGTAAAAGAACTCGAAGCTTTATTGCTTATTAATTGTTTAAATAATTGCAGGTCGCTTTACCAAGGGCATGTACGCAATATCCGTGTCCGGTAGGCTGCCTAATGTTATTATCAGAGAGATGAAGAATCGAGGTATACCGTACCGGCCGAGGGACACGAGCCAGCGATAAATATGGAGCGTTTCCAACAGTCTGCAGTTATATTAAATTAACTAAACACTAAGTATCGGTAGAGTTTAAATAAAATTGCGTACGAGTGGCATATCATTTTGAATGCTACGAGAATTCAATTGATTTCCCAGCTTCTCCTGATGACACTATTTAGAAACTATCAACTTTTAATTGAAGAATCATGACGCAGATAGCTAATAAGATGTAGATGAAAGGATTAAAACAAAGATTTTACAGGCTATGCGTTACGTTGCATTGCAGAGTTAAAATTTGAAATAGTGGATAATTTAAAAAATACATAATAATTGTGTGAATCCTTTTATGAATTTTGTTCAAGTGGTGTCAACTATTAATGAATGGAACACTAGGAAAGAAATAAATGTTCAAAGTGATAGTTTCGAAACATTACTTACAGTTAGCATGGGTTCAAGAGAGTTGGTTCTGCTAATGCATTCATTTTACCGTCCATTGAATTTAGAAATACGTAGACCATAACAATTCGATGCTGCCAAGTATGTGAGTAAATTACACACATATTTTTATAACATGATCATGATTGCATTTACAAGACAATCCACAATCTTAACAGAAACACAATATCAAACCATTAGAAACTTCCTATGCAATTGTAAAACGAACAATACCTTTCATAACATTTCTCAAAAATGGTTTTACAATCAATCGAGAGACAGTGTATTTTTTGGGTGTAATTTTTATTTTAATCTTTTTCCAGGTCATACGAACATGCTACATTCTCACCGTCGGTGTACCCTCCTCTGGATGGTTGACCGAGTACGGAAAGATGTCGCTGTCCTTCCCCCGCCCACACCTCATGCTTATTCGGCCTTCTTGGGAGCCGCTGCAGCGGTGGTGGCGGCGGCGGCGGCGGTGGCTGTGGCAGCGGCTGCTGGGGCAGCTCCAGCCTTACCCTTGCGGGTCTTCTTGGGCCGCTGGGAACGAAGGATAGCGCTGGCTCGGCGCAAAGCAGCCTGCCGCAGGTCCGATCGGTACTTGCTGTTCTTCATCGTGTTGGAAATCTTCTTCAACGTACGACGTGGTCCTTCCTTCAGGGTAACCTTAACCGGGGCCAGGGCGGGCTTGTTCTGTATTTTGCGAAGAAGCAAAAGCGAGTTAAGAACATGTGGTGGCGTAGTTTAAGTTTTCAGTATAATAAAGCACAGCTTTAATCGAAGGATATTTTATCAGTTTTGGGTAGTGGACGTAGTCGTCATAGAAGTTCCATAGTCACAATTCCTCACGTTAAATACCATAATCGATCGAACGCTGTTAGTTAACAAAACAACGCACCGGATTAAGAATACTAACTTACCGCCTTCTTCGCACGCGTGTAGATGAAGTTGATGCCCTTCTTCTCAGCCGGCGTAATGGTGATGGTCTTGGGGTGAACCAGTCCGCTGTAGCGGTACGAGCTCAGGTTGGTCAGGTTACCGGGCTCCTACAAAGAAGTTGGGTGTTCTGGTGAGAATGAGAACCTATATTAACATCTTGTTAACGTCGTGTATGGTGTTCTAAGGAGAAACATTAGCACCTTCCGCTCGAATCGTCAGGGAAACTTCGGTTCAGTATCTTCCATGGCATCAGTAGTAGCAAATAACTGTTTGATCTTCAGATACTCAAGCTGTTGAGTTTTCAGAGATCTTGGTGGTTACAGTTCATCATACAAAGAAGACACAACCCGTATTGACGATTGCGAAGCAATGGAGGGCGATGTTTCCGCTTAAAATATACAACCGGTCCGTCCGTTGCATGATCACACTTACCGTGCTGAACGGCTTCCGGATGTTCTTCTGCTTCATGAGATAAGCATGATGATCGCGGATGATCATCCAGCTAAGGTGCGACGAGACCATTATGCTAGCTGCAAGCAAAAATAAAAACGAAAACCCACTCTGTCAGTAAAACACACTTGCATCTTCCAGCGAGCACGCCCGACGATTCAACAAAGATGGCGTATCGACAATTCCACGTGTGGTGCTCGTGTCAGTACACGGCTCTGGTAAATTGTGGTTTTTCTCACTCGTACACAACGTTATCACTTGAACATTAACTTCAATGCCAATAACTTTTCATCACAAGTTATTTTCATCTAGTGTTAACACTGCATCAAATGAGAAAATGTTCACAATTTTAGTTCAACACAGAGAGCAACCGAACTTTACCTCTTGCTTCGAAGGCTGTCTAGATGGAAAAGAACTGCTGAAACGAGTTCGTTGTTGACGTACAGGAAGACGCCGTGCTTCTTTCACACCGGATATGCTTTGACGAAAACATCAAATAAACTTTATATAGAAGGTTGTATTCAAGCAAATTCACCACCATGCTGTTGTCAATTTTTAAATTTATCTTACTTTATACGGTTATGTGTCTAGTTTTAAGCATTTCGATTTATGTGGGCCATTTTGGGTTCAATTAAGAATTTGTTTACAGTTTGCTAACATCACCCAATTGAATATTTAAGTTCAAATCAGTAAAATATATCTAACCAATTTTAACTGACCGATCGATGTGAGTAAAGTGATTAAATGGCTGAAGCAATTAATTGTGCAATTCATTATCTAAAAGCCACTTTAGAAGATTGCATCTTTAATAGCAATTGTCAACCAATAATTTCATTCATATGCAACACAACACGCGGGCAGGATGAAAAGCAATTTACTTAACGATTAATGAAAGTTGCCTTTAAACATATCGTAATTTCAACGGTGCATTGGCAATCATCAAACGTGATAACTGCCAGGCTTCTATGCCTGAAAATCAACTATACAATACAGATCACATCACCTATCGGATAACAACGCACATTATTCATATCAAATGCTACATTTTTAAATCTGATATGAGTGTATTCGAAGTATTAGTTAAATGTATTATTGGAACAGTTCCTTCACAAGAGCGGAAAAAGAAGACTGGAATGGTTAACTTGCGTACGACACGCAACAGGATGAGTGTTCTAATGAATACTTTCATCTGAAATTTTCCCGTCGCTTTATATCCTGTAGTTTACCATTAATAGTTTCGTTCCAGAGGTTCATGTAGACTTATGTCAATCCCGTTGCTTTTAATTTTCTTGTTTCTCTTTTTGTCAAAACTCCAGCAACAACGTTTCCTTGCATCCGGGGACCACTTGTATGGCATACCGTTTTCTTGTATCTCTTTCTTGCCAGAAGTCTCGATCAGTTCCACCGGCTTTCAAATGTTACAATAGCGGCTGGATGATCCAATGATCGTTGAATGAAAGTGATGATGACAGTTTTGACAGTTGATGATGTTTTCGACTGTCTGTTCTTGTTGTTGTTAATCAAAAATATAAAAAGTTCGACGGGAGAGGGAGGTCACGTTGCTGTGCCGCTTGAAATTTTACTGGAAATTGTTCAAAACGTGCGTATATTGTGTTCTGTATAAGCAATATAGTATTCTTTTCCCGCTCTTGTTCAGTCTCATCAACATTAGAGGTTAGACCGACGGAAACAGAGTTAATATTGAAAGTTAGATCAAAGAAAAAAAAAACCAACGGTGAGAAAATTTTGGCCAGTTTTTACTGTTTCCTCAAGTCATCTCTTGTCGGTTGGCCGTTGCGGCATTGCGTATAAGTGTGTGCGAGCGCTGTGTGTGTATATATGATGCGCCGACAATTGGTGTGCGCAAGGCAGCAATCAATGAAATAGGGAGTGAGTGAGAGAGATTGTTTTCGTTCATGTGGTGCTTTTTCTCGACGTTCACAACGGCGTGAAGAAAACCGAAAGGGAAAACGGCTTTAAACCGGGAATAAGGAGCGGGAGGTGAAAAAATAGCATTGCAAAGCGTGGTAAAGAGGAAGAGCGTTTTCCCGATTTCAACTTCACTCGAAGAAGCTGCAAATGCAAGCAGAAGCGCGAGAGATACGTGCGTAACACCGCGGAAAAGAGCAGAAGCGCCTGCTTCGTCGCTGGGGACCGGGAGAAGGAATTTGAAAAAATCGGTGTTTGTGCATTTAGGCCTGTGAGCTTATTGTT